>QEIL01000230.1:0-26929 GCA_003116535.1 Paecilomyces niveus | reverse complement strand
TTCTAATAAACCAAACTAGAAACTAACATATATTGTGGTCGTTGAGATATAGCAATGACAATTTGTATGTATTATGCCCTGGCCCGCTCGGTCGGGAGGCCCGCTCGCTCGTTGATTACGTTAGTGTACTGAACGAGGAGAACTTGTGTCAAGTGATATCTACTAAGATCTATCCCTCTCTCGGGAGTTCTTCCTATTATGCAAAGTCACAGATATAATATCAATCGGAGCTTTTTGAGAATCGCTATTCTAATTAGCGTCAAAATAAAGGTAGAATGTTGAGCATATTGTTCCGCTTGTTAAACAGGTTAGATTTGAGTAGGTTGCCTAGATAAAATGCTTTTGGTTTATCATGGTATATCCTTGTTGCTGCAATGAAACAGTTGAAACGATAAGTGAACGAGGGTCGGGGCAGGCGTGGGGAAATAGATTCTAGTCTCCTCCTGAAGGTCGTGGGAAACACTCCATCATGCTGAAAGAATGGGGAACGAGCACAGAGAAGCTAATCGGTGATTGCACCACCCGACAGCCAAGCCTTGTATCTAAGGCGCTAACAGGAGAGTGGATCGGCCAGTGGGCAGATAATGTAAACTCAGTGTACGGAGTACAGATGGATTAGTAAATTTTTGCCAACAGAGAAAGGAAAGGAAGAGTTGCCTCGTTGACCTAAGGGAATCGAGCCATGTTGACCAGTACTAGCGGGGTTGTGCCAGACTAAGTTTCGCTATTTACTACTCCAGTAGAACACAGCAGTAAGCGCCCGATGTCTTGATCTCGAAACGGACCCGTGAACAACGGCGAGACGCCGAAGGACAAACGCGTATGCATGGTAATGCATAGTGGGCGGCAGCGGAAGTCTGTCCGCGATCCATCCATGCGGCCTAGAACCAATCTAGGATGCGACGGAGCGCAAACAGGGAAGCTCGATGGGCCAATTGCACCGTGCGAGGATCTCCATGTGGCCCATCCGCAGCCAAGTCGTTCAGGCAATCGGTGAAAGCGCAAGCGGATACTACCTACAGTACTCTAGCTTCATTTGGCGCCGCTCGCGCCAGCCCGTGGACAGGCCGAAGAACTTTGAAAATCTAATTATCTCGCTAGTTATTACCCCCCTCTACCAGGATGATCCATATGCATCTACAGTTCCTACGCCGTCATAAACGTTGGATTGTGATGTGCAGAAAGATGGAGCCCCATTATCGAGTATTTGACTGTACAGTATCTGGGTAGTCTACTGCTGGTCTCAAAATGTTTCTCGGTATTGATAGATCCTTTACCGCCTATCATTGCGCAGCCTCTGCCTCAACCGGAGCGTAGAGCAAGGAAACTGTGACACAGATAAGGTAATACGTGTCCAGTGGAGCAGCATGAGATCAGGTGACACTGACTTCAGAGAGTTACTCTGCGAGCGCTCTGATAGTGTGTGAGGATATTATTTCTGCGGTTGAGAGGGGGAAAGGCTTGAGGACAGTGGGCAAACTTGGAGTCCAAGTAGTGGCTTCCCCAGGGAAGTAGAATGCCCGTCCTCACAAAGGGTTGAAAAATTGAAAAATGGAGAAGCTGAAGAACACCATCATTAAGATCTTGTGACACAGGCAGACCTTTACCATCGAATTAAGCGCACGGCTTGAGGCCTCAGCGTTCTACCTTGCAATGTGGATCGACCAGTTATCGTTCGTATGTCAAGCGCTCCCGTCATCGTCCGGGCCGGAGAGGCTGGGCGACAAAGCGAACCATGACTGCCGCATTGCGGTCGTTGAGAGGTTTTGAGCGGATCCGTAAGCGAGCAGGCATGGCCGGGCGCTGAGAGTACGATCGTAATAGGGCTAAAGCGAACAGACCACCTAGTTTGCCAAGTGACACAAGCCACGAATCATGATGCGCCAGACGTGATAGACCCAAGTCGACTGAGCGAATAATCGAAGAGCGCCAATGTTCAGCAACGACTCGAAGCGCCCGCTCCAAGCACCAGCTGGAGGAGAGGGCTCGTCTTGTTCTCGAGTCTGTGGTTGCGAAGTTTTGTTCTTCCATGCTCTAAAACGTTGTGCTATAACGGTGTTATTCTTGACATCTCTTCTTCTTTTCTTCTTGTTTTCCCCACATCCGGTAGGGAATGTGATTGGGGAAGGTCGAAGCACCCGGGAGTAGCATTACTAGGAATGGTTTTCAACATCGCGCAGACATCATGTTCATGCAGCAACACCGGAGGTAATTACTTATTTTACCTACCAATCATCCCGATGAGCATATGCTGGGGTTCCGCGGATTTCGCCAACGAGAACTGGGGTGTGGCACCATGGCCGGGTCCAGGAGCGGCCGGAAGCGCATCTGGGTAGGTAAATCTATCGAATGCTCACTGACCAGGGGGTTGTGCAAGGGCATCATGATCGTGCAACTGCTCGTGCAGGGTTCCCAGCGCCCCAAGCGTCGCGGGCATGGGCGCGCTCCCCCTCTAACCGCGCCCACTGCTACCGTCCGGCGCCAACGGCGAATAACTTTGGCGAAGAGACCGTCCGCGGCCCCACTCCGAGTGCCCGAGGAGGGGTGAGTGCCCAGCGAGTAAGCGACCAGAGGACCATCTCGAGATTCTGGATGTTGAGACAGGGGAGCAGACCAGCAGGACCAGGGTGGCATCTTGCCCCCCCATCGTTATTATTTGTTCCCTGCTGCCGCGCTTACCTCTGCGAAGTTGTCCTTGTCCTGCCTCCCCTCTGGCTTGCCCGACCTGGATTCTCTCTCGTGCGTGGCGTGTCGCCTGGACTTCCCCGTCAAGCTTGTCTCAGAGTCGCCCAGCCAATCGAGCTGCCGCCCTTCCCGGCCGCCACCGGCCAATCACCGTGACCCTGCTTGTTCTGCCGCTGCCGATCGCGCGCCAACCCGAGCCAGCTGGCACCCGCAGCGCCGCAGCGCCGCAGCCCCTCGCTCTTCGCCCAGTCACACTGCCAGCTGGTCTGTTTACCCGACCCTCTCGCGCGCTTGCCCAGCGCCGCCGCTCCCCCCTCCTCTTCTGCCGCAGCCTGGTCTGCTCGCTCGACGGCTTCTGATCTGCCCCCGTTCTGCCATCCGGAGCTCCCCCAACTGCGGTAGTATCTATCTATTCTAGCCTAAGCTACTAACTGACAATACCTATCAACCTGCAGCCGCCGCCCTGGGTAGTTCAGTCCTCCCCTGCACCATCACCGTTACTACCACCCATTTCCCCTCCTCTCTTCCTCTCCGCTTTCCTTCTTTCTCTTCCCTACCTTCCGAATTCCCTACATACCCTCTCCGTCTAAAGATAATATCAGGACCGCTTGTACTTTTGTGATTTTCTTTTTGGCTTGTGCCGCGCCCGTCCTGACGTTGTATGCTCCGGAATCCCATATCCAGGACCAATTAGACCGGACCTTTTCTTCATTCCTCTGACGGCGTCCAATATACCTGCTGTAACCCGCGTCTCTACAGGTACTTCTTCCTCTGAACAAGTAATCGCAGTGCGTTGCGAAGCACCGGCTATCCCCGAGACTCGTCGAGTCGTGCTGGCGTACGCGAGTACGCCGAGAGGAGGTGCGGCGTTCTGTGCCTGACCCAGCTGTCGCAGCTGGTTGATGGCTGTCGCACCGTTGCATAATCAACTTCATTGAACTTAGTTTCCCCATTATACGAAAGGGAAAGATCGAGGTCAACATCTGCCGCAAACAGAACTCTCAGAGAGTATCGGCAAAGAAAGGATCGCATTAAGAGCATACATTGGTGGTGTGGTTGGTGTCAGTCTCACTGTCGCTATTGTTGCGAGGAAAGCTCATTCAAAGTGCGCTATCCTGGTAATCGGCTACTTCCTGACTGTCCCAATCTGCTGCCGTATCGACAACGACGAAACGAAAACTCATTCACGAAGATCATATTTTTTGGGACAGTCCAGGACATTCTTTGATCATTGAACCCTTTGCTTCCCTTTGAGGGCTTGGACGTTGTTAAGAACTATCGGCTGCACCTATCTCTTTCCGCCTTGTATTCTCAATCCAATTGTATTTCATGACAATGGCAGCTGTCGCACCAACACCGGTGACGAATGGGACTCACGAGTCAGAGAAAGAACACAATGCGGAACACAGTCCTTCTCGCTTTACCGCAGTAAACGGGAGAGATGTTCCCATTTCGGCGACGAATGGATCCGCATCCTCTAATGGCACGTCTCATGCTAATGAGGAACGTCGAGAAACATACGAAGGTGGTTGGGCAACGAGCGGATATAATACACCGCTATCACGGCAGGAGGAACGCCCTCGAGATGGAGGAAGCGCCGCACAGGATCTGGATGACAGACAATCTCAACGGTCATCGTCACAAGGAGCCTCGACAGCTATCAACAGGAATAAACGCAAAAGGTCGGAGTCTGCAGAGCGACAAGCTTCCCCGCAGAACAAGTACCAAAGTCGTAACCTGCAAAAAAGCCCAACTCACCGCTCCGATGACCAAGGCGATTCTCAGATTCAACCTGTCAATGCGAACGCAAGCTTGTCTCATCCACTCCCGGAAGCTCAAAACCCTCCGGCAATCTATCCGCGGGTAGAAGGCACTGACGAAGTTCCCCCGGCGTCAACTTCCAATCCCTGGCAAGATTATGATTCGCATCTGATTTCTCAGGCACAGCGCGCCCAGCATCTGGATACTTCTGATGCTCAACTCGCGGAGGCTTTGCAACGCGAGGCTCAGGGCCAAGATAATTCTCAAAAAAATTGGGGTGCCATAAACCGTCCAGCAGAAACTCCTGTGGATGTTGACCAGCGCTCGCTGCCTAATTATGCGCAAGAACGGCCGCAGGGGGCAGTTCAAGTTGGGCCTAAGAGGAAACGCGTCTTTAGTAACAGAACAAAAACTGGCTGTATGACATGCCGACGGAGAAAGAAGAAGTGCGACGAGCAACATCCTGCTTGTAAGTTGATCGCCCTGCCCATATTGCCTCGATGGCTTTGACATGTACGTCAGCAAAGATTCTAAAACTTTGCCATAGGTAATAACTGTATTCGGGGCGGCTTCCTCTGTGAAGGATACTCGTCACGAAGCACATGGCAGAAGCCATCCAATGCGAAAGGTCCGGTCCCTTTGCAATCAAAGGAGGGTTATCCTGATGTTACTGCCCATTACGTCCAAGAGATGAGCCCTCAGCGACATGAACGCCCCCCTAGTTCCGCCCAACAGGTCGACGCGGGGAAAATGAGACCAATAGTCATTGACGAGAACGAGCGCTCTGTCCCTCAGTACGTGACTAGTCCAACAGGTGTTGGAGCCAGTCGCGGATCGTGGTCGAAGCGGAGCTGGCCTGGCGCTACAGGTCACCCTACATATACCCCGGAGCAGCATATGGCCAAGTCTGATTACCGGGAGGTGCCTCCGATACACGAGTTATCAAGAGAAGGGCACCCAAAGGCTGACTACAACGTCGTGCCCTCTATCCGTGAGCTTTCACACCCGAAGCCCGGAATGCCACTTTTCCAGGGGGTCGACCAACGGACTGTGCATTCGACCAATGTGGACGCAAATAGCCCACAGGCGCAGGCAAGAATGGCTCTGAGTATTGAGCACCAGTTGTCCACCCGGTCCGTCCCACACGAAGAGACCGAAAAGGATAAGATGATCCGTGGCGAGCTCTATCGACCTTTCGATATGCTTCTGATCGAGGAAAGGGAACGTTGCAAAGCGGCTCTCTGGAAGTTCAACAATGTGTCCAATCCTTTGTTTGGCATCAGTGCAAAGGAAAAAAACCGCTTGCTGAGGGAAATTTTTATCCCATCACCCAACTCAGCCACGGGGTCTCCATCCAGTGGAAATATAACTCGTCCCACCGGATCCATAGGCCAAGGTGTTGTGATCGAAGCTCCATTTAACTGCCATTATGGATATAACATCCATATCGGGGAAGATGTTATGATCTCAGAGAACTGTATGCTCATTGACGACTGCCCTATCAACATCGGAGCGCATACGTGGATTGGTCCAAATGTCACCATACTGGGTTCCATGGCCCATGCCAATATGCAAGAAAGAAAGGGCTGTCAGAGTCGGTATCAAGGACGCCCCGTCACCATTGAAGAAGATTGTTATGTTGGTGCTGGCTGCACAATTTACCCGGGTGTTCGCCTACGTCGGGGAGCCTATGTGGCCCCTGGTGAGGTGGTCAAGTCGGATATTGTAGCATACGGCTTTCAGGGTCTTAAGCCCAGTTATATGTGAGATGCTTACTTGTATGATCATTGTTAACGATGAGAAAACACTGTTGGGAATTGCTTGGTTTTATCTTAAAACATTTCGCATGGGCAGCCGTCATATTGGAAATATGTTTTTTTTTTCAACCGAGCTGCTTTGGCATATTTTTTTGTGAACGCCCTGTGACTGGCTGCTGCGATCCTTTTTCATGTGACACTTGTTCCGGTCTATTATTCTGTAATTAAGTCTGGCGGGCTCAGACTTTTCGATATACCTCGTCGCTCTCGACTCGGCACCTCGCGACTTTATTCATTGATTTATACCATATTCTGATCGATGTGAATTTATTGGATGATGATGGATGATAAATGTTCCAATCTAGTTGTGTGCAAGCTGTTTGTAAAACACCCCACTGCATCGAGACCGCAGGTATATACGTTTAGATGGCCGCTCCCTGTTCACCGGCAAATTGTCTCTCATCATAGGATATTATAGCTGCATTGGCTCTATAGAGCTAAAGATGGTCAAGGTACGAGAAGAAGGGGGCAATTCTCATGAGGCTTTCGGGTTTTCGCAGGACCATCAAGCAGATAGTGTGTATAGACATGCAGCGTGCATAAGACGTTGATGATAACAAAGAAAAAGAGCAGGCATAATTTGATTCTATAAAAGGAAAAGGGAGCATAAACAATAGTGGGGATGTAGTATTTGAATAGTCCCTTCTATCGATAAATCGGACCAATGCATATCTCAGATCCGGAAATAACTCACATTCCTTATTAAATGGCTTCAACAATTGTAAATTAATTTCGTAAAGAGCGACCTTTCCAACTTATACATAAGATATCATACTCGGTAGACTCCATTGCCTGTAATTGAAAATAGTTCGCAGGTAACAGCCAGAGTCAAGCATTTTCAATATTTCTATGAATCAAAGGCAAGCAATTGCAATCAAGAACGTAGCCAATCCAAGAATTCCGGTACAAAGTAACTCACTACAATCCCTGCACCTGCTCTCAAGATACCTTGAGTACTTTCCATTGCCATTGCTTTTAAGTCAAACACACCAGCCTTGGCACCAGCATGGATCATGGCATATTCGCCGCTTACTTGGTAAGCAGCAATAGGCATATCTTTCGCCAGCTCTTTGGCATCACTGATGATGTCCAGGTAGCTACTTGCTGGCTTCACCATGATGATATCTGCGCCCTCCGCCACGTCCCGTTGGATGGCACGCCGCGCAAGACCACGTCCACCGGGTGGTAATTGATAACACTTGCGGTCTCCAAACGAGGGTGCAGAACCAGCAGCATCACGGAAAGGCCCATATAAGCAGCCACTGAACTTGGCACTATAGGACATGAGAAGCACACGATGTGCGATACCAGCTTCAATCAACTTGAGCTTTATGGCACGTACCCTGCCATCATTCATGTCTGATGGAGCAACGCAATGTGCACCGGCGAGAGCGTACGCCATCGCAACATCTGAAATGCGATCAACAGACTGGGCATTGTCAAGGGTGCCATCATCCCGAAGGATTCCACAATGACCGTGGGATGTATATTCGCAGAGACATACATCTGTCACTACATAAAGCTGTGGGAATCGAGATCGAATAAGGCGAATTGCTTGTATGACGGGGCCCGCTGGGTCATCTGCCGCTGTTCCAAGGGCATCCTTCGCAGAAGGATCTAGCGGCACACCAAACAGGATCACCGATCGCAGGCCTTTCTGTACAAGCGGTGCCAGGAATGGGGCCAAGCGATTCAATCCCCGACGATATTGGTTCGGCAATGATGGTATAGGTGTTTCTTCATCAGGATTGTCTGTGATGAACAGCGGATAAATGAGCATTTCCTAGAGTGATTCAATCAGTTATGACACATGATCAGAAGTGCATAATGGCTACAGACCTTTGTCAACTGCCTCTCTGCTTGCCATGATCTGGTCAGAGGGTGGCTGTAACCAGCATGAAGCTGGCTGGAGATGTCTCCGGAGATGCTGACACTGGTAGCAGCTGTGCTGGTATACGACCGAGCAGTGGCCTGCGACCGCGCATGAGAGATTTGAGAGCTGCGGTCATCTGGATGCGCATCCCTGAATGCGATATCAGACACAAGAGTCGAAAATGACATCGTGACTTCGATAATATAAAATAAGCAGCCTATTATAAAATATTGGACGATTTCCACGTGTGACTCTTCGACTTAATTCGCCTTAAAGGGGATATCGATATGCGTAAACCCCTAGCAGTGTTACCGCTACAGGTGTGAAAGATGTGCGATAGAATAATTCAGACGAGCGTAATGCGACGAGTATACCGAACAGAAATATTCTCACCTCGGGCAGGTGATAGACGTACTGAAGTTTCCAGAAACGTATGCAGAAGAGAGGGAGATAGGTGGGCACAATCTGTTACAAGACCGAGGAGTGCTCCACACGGAGCAGCTCGGGCTGACATCGGCTTGTACTCCATTGGTGGATTTTAGCCAAAAGACTAACTTTGCGCCTCGGCCAAAGATAGGAGATAGGAAATATATTCTATACAGAATCTTTTAAATATTTTATATAAAGGTAAATTTATTTAAATACTAATTTTAGTATTACTATTTAAAATATTATTAATTCTCATAAAAAATTATATTTATTATAACGCTCTAAGCGTTTAGCTACATTTTCTTTTATCTTTTATTAATCTTTAGTGCTCTCAGTAGTACTAGTGTTGCTGTCAATACTGTCGACTTTGGAGACAATGTAGGCGCCCACTTGATCTTGCTCAGCTTGGCCATGCAGTTCCTCTTCAAACACAGGTTCCTGCTCGATGGTTTCAAACTTAGTTTTAAACTCGGTCAGGCCTTGATTACCGCTATTTGAATGGCGTCGGGTGTTGGTAAATGTATAATCATAGTCCTGCACCTCCTCGCCTGAGCGACCCCTGAGACATATACAATCAGTCACATTCTCAAAGCATTCGCACACCGTTTCACCTGCATCGGTAGAAATAGGTTAGAACAGAGCCTACCAATTACCCTTCCCAGCTCCATCCTTCTTTGTCTTGTTTGGATCAGTAGTGACAGATCCTGTCTTTGCGAAGTAGCGAGGAAGATGCTCGTTAGTTGCACCAGCGCCTTCGGCGAGCCCTGTGTGGTCGCGGTCGTTTAGTTTGTGCGAGCGTGTCACTGGTATACATTAGTTATAATCCCAAAAGAAAGTAATTCATTGTAAGTATCACACGAGCTTGTCATGATTTTCAGGGAGATGATATGCGGTTATATATGCAAGGAATATTAGAGAATCCATAGCAACTCGCCGACTTACTTGTGCCAAAGCGGGCTGAAAAGAGCGCAGGTGTCGAATGGAGGAGACGTCCCTATGCAAGAGTCAGTTGCTGGATCGGAAATGGATCCAAATGGGCTTGATGAGCGACAGTTCAATGCCCGAGTCGTATTAAGTCATTCTTTGACCGTCGACCATTTCTTGCGAGGGCTAAACTAGCTGACTTCTTAATAGGAAATGCAGTTTTTCACACATACAGAAACTACTATAGGCACTGAAATGTAATATGCGGTGGTAATTGATGACTTTCAAGTGGGTATTATTAGGCAACGATGTGGAGTGTGCAGGTTGCACAGAATTGTGGTGAGATGGTCTGGAATGTTTATCAATAGCCAACGTCAGAGAGGACTTGCAGGAAATGAGAATTGCACGGAATTCAACTCGAGGGAACAACTACGGTATTAGAAGCCTACATATACCCATGCATACTGCGGGGGTCCTAAGCAAAGTCGGTAAGCATCCGAGTCATGCCAGCATCCGGTTGACTCGTGACCTCATACATCATAGAATAGAATATGTTCCCACTTTTCTGGGGCGCCAGTACTATCCGCAACCACCTGACAACCATTCCGCCCTGCCAACCACCCTAACAGTGCTAAAAATAATAAAATAAAAAAAGTAGCTAAATTTTTTTTTTCAAAAGGCTTTTTTTATATATAAATTATATTTAACTATATTTTTATATTTAAAGTTAAAATTTTAATAATAAAATTTATATTAAAAAATAATTATATAATATTATATAAAAAAATAAAAATTTAAATAAAAATTAATTAATAATAATAACTTTATTTAAATAAATAATATTAATATTATAATATTTTATATTATAATTATTTAAGTAATTAATATAAAAAAAAATAAAAATTCTTAAAGTTGTGACGGGCTATGCCCGGTATAGAGCTTCGGCTACCCTCAGCTAGCGTTGCTTTAACCTAATGTCGCTTTAAAACATCCAATCTGACCCGTGACCTAAGGGTAAACCTGACCTCTGAGCTCGCCACCTCGGAGCTCCTGAATCCTTGGACCTAGGATCCTATGCGGATCCTATTCGGGTAGGGGGGGGGAGGATTCCCTATACTAAGCGTCTCTAGCATACTGTTATTGCTGTTTCTTTCCTTTCTTTCTTTATGTTTAAAATACTTGTTGAGTTATCTTAGCTAGTTAAATAAACTACCTCTTAAACTATTACAAAAGTAAAAAAATATTAATATATAATAAGCTATATAATTAATTACTTTATAATTAAAGCTATAATATATATTACTTAAAGTAAATAAATTATATAAAATAATAAAGTTAATAAATTAAATTAAATAATTAAGTTAATAAAATATAATTTTATTTTAATAATTAATATAATTATAATACTTAAGTTAATATTAATAAAATTAATTAATTTATTTACTTAATTAAGTAATAATAATTAAAAATTTAAAAAAAGCTACTTAAAGAAAATATCTTAAGGAAATTTTACTAATATAATTATAATTTACTAATGTAATAGGCTAGGCCTAATATAGGGCTTTGAATACCCTTAGCTAACCTATGGAGCTCTTGAGCTCCTTATCTTAATACCTAGGTGTTGAAATATCGTATTCTGCCACCTTTCACCGCCCTACTTATTTCGAGCCAAGGGCTCGAAATAAGCATGGACCCACACTATTCCGCCCCGAGCTCCCTAGGTAAATAGACCTCTAGGAGCTACACCACCTCTTTCCCTTCCTTTCTTCAAGATTTAATATACTCGTAGAGTAGCTTAACTAGTTGAATAAACTACCTTGAGACCGTTACATTATATTAAATCTTCCCTATAACCAAAACTCCCCCTCCAAAGGTTATTAGAGAAGGGAGTAAGCTGTGTCGGGTAGTTTAAGTCTTAACCACTAATCCTATAGGCACTATGGCCTGGGGATAATTGGAGTCCCTTATCACGAGAATAAAAAATTCCTTTAGAAAGGCATTATAGGTAGTCTAAGTCCTAGTAGCTAAGACCTTAAGGGAATAATTTAAAAGACTTATAATAGGCACAGCGAGTAATTTTAAATCCTAACTACTAAGACCTTATAAAATAAGCAACAAAGTTACTTACAGTAAAGAAAATAATTAAAGTCCCATTTACTAAATTCTTATAAAAAGAATTAAAAAAGCTAAAATAGCCTTACAACAAGAGAAAGCTAATTTCTTTAATAAGTATCCTAAAGATATAAAATAATTTACTCTTAAATTCTTAAATTAAATATTAATTTAAATACTTAATTAATAAAATATAATATTTAATTTAATATCTTAATAAATAGTAGTGCTTAAAAAACAACTTATAGTTTTATAACTTATATTTACTTTCTTTATAACTTTTTAATTATTAAGTAAAGTTATTATTAAATTAATTATTAAAATAATTAAGAAAAAAATAACTTTACTTAACCCCTTAAAGTTTAATAAAAATTATATTAACTTCTAAGCTTAGTTTAAAAAAATAAAAATTAAATTAAAAGTAAATAATATAACAATTAACTTATTTAAAGACTAATTTAATTATATTTACTTTTAGTTAAAAAAACTTTATAAAATATAATAATAATATTTATTAAAAAAAAAAGTTAAATAAAATATTTAACCTTTGCTTTTTTCTTAAATATTTTAATAATTATTATAGAAATTTTAATATAAAAGCTTAAGCTTTTAATTAACTTTAATATTTATATTAAAAGGAAAATAAAAGCTTTATTATTAGTATTAGTATTAAGTTAAGTTAAGTTAAAATTTTAAGCTTAACTTAAGGGTCTTGGCAAGCTAAGTCGAGCCGAGTTAAGCTATAACTTAACTTAATACTAATATTATTATTATTTTCCTACTTAAGTTTAAATAAAAATTAATTAATAATAATAGCTTAGCTTAAGCTTGTTACGGGCTGCGCCTATGATACGCGCCGCGTAGTATACACGGCTGTCGTTACGTGGTTTCTGCTAGCTAGCCCCTTTATCTTTAGCCAATATTTTTTCTTGTTTTTTTTTTTTAGTTATTTCTTTTAGTAAATATATACTTGCTTAATTAAATTAATTATACTTAGCTTTTTACAAAGCTAATAAAATTTATATTAATTATTTAAAAAGTATATTAAATAAAACTATAAAAATACTTTTAATTAATATATTAAATTTACTTAAATAATATAGTTAATATATATAAGTTTTCTCTACCTTAAAATTTTATATAAATAATATATAATATAATTAAAGGTAAAATTAACTTAAAGCTTACTTCTTAACTTTTAAATAAATTAATTAACTTTTTTACTTTTTTAAACTTTAATATAAATTTCTTAAATTTATAAATTAAAAATATATTAAAATAAACTTTAAAAAAAATACTTTATAAATAAAAAAATTTTAATTTAAAAAAAAAAATTTTTATTATTAAATATATAAAAAATTAAAATACTTTACTTAAAAATATAAAAATTAAAAATTCCTTATTAAAAAAAAATTAAAGTAATTAAAGTAAAGTAACTTAATAAAAACTTAAAAAAAATAACTTTTATTAAAAATTATTATTAAAAATTAATATAATTAAAAAAATAATAAAAAAAAATAAAGAAATAAATATATTTAAAAAATATATATATAAATATAAAATTTAATAAAAAACTTTATACTTAAGCTTATATAAACTTAAAATATTTTTTATATATTATTATTAATAAAGCTTTTATTAAATACTTTAATTTATTATATATTAAATTAAAGAAACTTTAAAATATTTAATTAATTATATATATTACTTATATTAATATAAATATTAATAAATATAAGTAATAAAATATATATTTTTATATTTTTTTAAATTAATTTTATATATATTATTTTTATTAATTATATTAAAAAAATTATACTTAAAAATTAAGTTTAAACAAAGGTATTTATTATATAAGCTTTATAAATATTAAAAAAATATTAATTTTTAAAAAATATATTAACTTAAAGAAAAAATTATTAAAATATTATTACAAATTCTTACTATTATTTAATTAAAAAAAAGCTAATTAATTACTTAAATATTACCTTAAATTTAATTATAAAATAATTTTAAAAATAAATAAAAATAAATAAAAAAAATTAATCCCCTAAGGACTCTTATATAATATATTTGTAACGGTCCAAGAGGTAGTTTATTTAATTAGCTAAGACAACTCAACAAGTATTTTAAACATAAGGAAAGAAAGGAAAGAAATAGCAATAACAGTATACTAGATACGCTTAGTATAGGGAATTCCCCCCTTTACCCGAATAGGATTCGCATAAGATCCTAGGTCCAAGGATTCAGGAGCTCCGAGGTGGCGAGCTTAGAGGTTAAGTTTACCCTTAGGTCACGGGTTAAATTGGATATTTTAAAGCAACATTAGGTTAAAGCAACATTAACTAAAGGTAGCCGAAGCTTTATACCAAGCATAGCTTATTACAATATTTAAAAAAAAATTAATTATATTATATTAATTTCTTATTAAATTATTATAAAAAAATTTTATTTAAGTAAGTAATTTATTAATATTTACTTTAATTTTTTTATATAAAAATTTAAAGAAAATTTTAAATTTTATATAAATTATTAAATACTTAATAATATTATATAAAAAAATAAATATTTATTATTATTAATTTATAAAATTTTTTAATTATTATTTAAAATTAAATAATTTATTAAATTAAATATTATTACTACTTTTTATAAAATATATATTAAAAAAAATAAATAAAAAATTATATTTTAAATATAATATAAACTTTATAAGTAATTAATAACTTTTTTTAAACTTATTAAAGCTTTAGTAACTTTTTAATATTATATTAATAGTATATTATAAAAGTACTTAAATAAATTTATATTAATTTATATTAATAATATTTTAATTTATACTATTAACTTTTTAAAAAATTATTAAATATTAATTTTTAAATTAATATTAATAAATATAAATTTAAAGTTAAAAGTATTAAATACCTTAAGTTTATTATAAATATTAATAAAAAAATTTAAGTAAACTTAAAAAAAATTAAAACTATTAAGTCTTAAAAATAACTTTAAACTATTAAAGAAATTTATAGTTTTATTAAATTTATTAATTATTATTAAGAATTTATATTTAAGTTTTTTACTTTTATAATATTTTTTATAGTTTTTATTAAAAAAATATTTTTTTTAAATAAATTAAATAATATAAAGTAATATTTAAATTTTTAAAAATTATATTAATTTTTATATTAATTTTAATATAATAAAACTTAAATAAAAAAACTATATTTAAAATTAATTTCTTTAATTATATAATAAAAAAAATATTCTTTTAATATATTAATAATAATACTTTAAAGTTAATAATATTTTTCTTTAAAAAAACTCTTTATAAAATATAATTACTTAATTTATAATAAAGAATTACTAGTAATTATTTAATATTTAAAATAATAAAATATTAAATTATAAAGTTTTTTTTTTAAAATTTTTATAAATTATAAAAATTTAAAATATTTTATAAAAAAATAAAAATTAAATAAATATTAAATTTACTAAGTAAAGCTTTTAATTAATTATAACTTTTAATTAAAGTTTTAAGTTAATAAAAAAATAATAATTCCTAATACTTTATTATATTATAAATAAAATATATTATAAAATTAAAATAATAATTAATTAATTAAGAAATATTTTTAATTACTTAAATTTAAAAAAATAATAAAAAAAGCTTAATATAAATAACTAAGTTAAAATTTATATTATTAAAAATAATACTAAGCTTTATAATTAAAAGTAATTAAAATTAAAATAATAACTTTATTAAAAATAAATTTAACTTATTAATAAACTTTTTTACTAATAAGTTATTATATAAATTATAAAAAAATACTTTAAAATATAATAAATATTATTAATTTATTTAATAAATAATTATAAATAATAAAAAATAATTATTACTATAATAAAAATTACTTATTTTAATAAAAAAATATTTAATTAATAAAAAATACTTATATTAAAAAAAATATATTTAAATATTATATTATAAACTATTATAAATTAAAGTTATTTAAGAAATTTATAACTTTTACTTAGTTAAATACTTTAAGTATAATATAATAAAAGCTTTAATATTTAAATAATTTACTTAGTTAAACTTAAGTTAAAATATAAAAAAGTTTTTTTTAAATTATAATATATATAAAAAATAATAATTTAATATAAAAAGTATAAAGAATTATTAAAATTATTACTTATTTTTAAGTATTAATAAGTAAAAATATTAATTAACTTTGTTATAAGCTTATTACTTTTAAAGCTTAATAAAGTTATTAATATTATAATAATTATAAATAAACTATTTAAAAGAGTAATTTTCGAAGTAATAGCTTTAATAATAACTTTTTATATAATAAAATAATTATAAAGGGCCAAGCATAATTAATTCAATTAAGTAAGCATATATCTACTAAAAGAAATAGCTAAAAAGAAGAAAGAACAAAAAGGAATATCGGCTAAAAATAAAGGGGCCAGCTGGCAGGAACCATGTGACGACAGCCGCATATACTACGCGGCGCGTATTATAGGCGCAACCCATAACAATAATTAATAAAATATTTAATATAATACTATAAGTTTCCTTAAGTAATTATTTTTAATAAAAAAACTTAATTTATAATATTAATATAAAAAATAAAATATTAATAATTACAAATTATTTATTATTTATTTAGTAATTTTACTTAATTATCTTAGTTGTAGTTTATATAGTAGTATAAATATTGTTTAACTGTTTAGTTTATATATATTTTATTTACTTATTTATTTATAGATAATAAGCTATGCTAAGTTTATGCTTAATTTTAGTTATATTTATAAATATTTTTTATAACTTAGATATAAACTAGGTATTTTAATTTGTAGTAATTTTTTTTGGTATTTTATATTTATAAATTATATATTGTATTAATAAATATACTATATTTACTACTATTGCTATATTTTTTATAGGTATAATATATAAGTGTTTTGTTAATTTTTTAATTACTATTAATATTGTATTATATATAGTGTTATTTCCTTTTAATTTTAGTAATTATATAATAAAGTTTATAGTAATTTATTTTTATAATTTAATAGGTACTGTAAGTAATTATATTTCTCCGTATAGTAGATATTTTATTAACTTATTCTACTAATATATATTATAATTTTTAAGATATACTAATATAATTTTTTATATATTTAGGAAATAATAATTTCTTGAAATTTATTTCTTTATTTTTTTAATTTTAAAATACTTTTTTATTAGTAAATTATAATATTACTTAATAATTTTTATTTTTATTATAAATAGTATATAAATAAACTTGTGATAATATATTAATTTATTCTTTTTAGTTATTTTATTTTTTTATTTTTTTTTAATAAGTTGTAAGGTTATATTTTTTTATGTTGCTTTTTTAATTTATTTAATAATATTATTATTTTTCTTAATAGTTATTATAGTTATTAGGGTGGCTACTTAGTAGTTATATTTTAGTGTATTGTTTTTATTTTTATATAATAGTATTGGTTTTAGCTTTTGTACTTTTTCTTTATAATTTAATTATTTGTTAAGAGTATTAGCTTTAGTATTTTATATACTATTAGTATGCTTAATTATAAAATTATATCTTAATAGTACCTTTACTTATTTAACTTATTTTTATGTTAACACTTTAATTATTATAAAGTAAGTAAGATTTTTGTAGTTTGTTGTAATTATAATTATATATTTTACCTTTTTAAGATAAACTCTTTAGACTTTAAATATTATTACTATAGCTAGTAGTTTCTTATTATAAATTTCGTAATTTAACTTTATTAGTATTATTTTCCTTGAGTAATATACTATTAGTAGTAATTTTTTATTTGTTTTTAGCTAGTATATAACTTTTTTAATTATATAATTTAATGTATTAGTTTTAATAAATATTGGTAATTTTAAGTTATATTACTATAGTATTAGTGTAATTATTATTTTAACTTTAATTTCTTTTATTATTTTAGTTTATTTATTTATTTATTAATATTTTTTTTTTTTCTTAAGTAATTAAAATAAAGACTTTATAATATTAGTATAGTTTTATATATATTATTTATAATAGTTAACTATTTCTATAAATAATTGCAACTTCTTAAGGTTTTTAGGTTTTAGTTAATTTTGGATTATTTATATTTTTACTTTATTTACTTAAATTCCTTTAATAGTAATTTAGTATTTTAAGAAATTTATTTTTTGTATATAGAATTCGTATTTTTTTAGCTTTAATTGTAGCTTTATAATTTTAAATTTTTATAATATTAACTTAATATATTTAATATACTTTTCGTAGCTCTTAGAGAATATTAAGATATTATCTAAATAAGCTATAATAAAATTAAATAAATACTCCCCAAGTACTAAGTTAATATATTTTTAAAATAATATTAGTATATTCGTAAGTTTAAATAGTATAATTAGCTATTTGTATAGTTTGTATTTTATTTTAAATATTGTTTTTTATTTGTCGCCCTTTTTAATTTTTAATTTATAATAAGCTTTTGTAATATTAAACTTCGTAAACTACTTTACTTTTTATACTTTATTTTAAATTTTAGTAATTAAAGGTAATAGGTATTTATCTTTAATTGTAATTAAATTTAATTATTAATAATTTATATATAACTATAAACTCTTATTTTTCTTTGGTACAAATAAAATTAAATATTCTACTACTAATTATAATAGTTAAATATATTTTTTTTTAAAGTTTTCCTTAATAAACTTTTTAAGGGTTGTTAATTTTATTTTTAATAATTAGTAAATTAGTTTGTATGTGAGTTCTTTCCCCTTTATAATTAGTATTTTATAGTTATATTAATTATATTTTAGTAATTTTATATTAATACTAAAGTTAAAGAAATTTTGGAATTTCTTATATTCCTTTGGAATATTTAGTTTTTGCTATTTTATTACCTTTAATTTATATATTAAACTATGTTTTTTAATTTTAGTTTGTATATTTTTTAATATAATTTTATTTTTTGACTTATTTTATGGGAAATTTTTAAAAGCTTTTACTTTTTTTAAATTTAAAGTTTTAGTTATTTCTTTTAACTTGGTTTTTTTAGTAGTTAATTTTTTTTCTTTATTGTTTAAAAGTAGTTTTTATAGTATATAAGTATATTTATATTTAGTGAATTGTATTTTATTTTTTGTTTAGTTAATTTTTAAATTATATTTTTTAAGTTATAGTACTTTGAGTACTATATTATATTTTCTTAGCTTAATAATTTTAAAATTAATAAATTTTATATAGTTTTTAATTATTATTAGCAAGTATTTTATTTTTTTAATAATAAATTCTTTAAGGTTTTTATTATTTAATTTTATAATTTTAAATAGAATTTATTTTTTTTTTCTTAAAATTTTTTATAGCTTTTAAGTTAATTAATATTTTAACTAGTTAGCTTATAATTTAAACTTTTAATTAAATATAACTTTTGTTAGTTGTTGTAGTTAAATACTTTTTTTTTCCCTTTGTGGGTTTTTGTAGGAAATAGTTTTTATTTAATTTTTTATAGTAATATATTAAATAATTATTATTATAATATATTAACTAATATATATAAGTATACTATAGATAGTTTTGAAATTTTATATAAGTGTATTTTAACTTGTTATAATAGTAATTTTTCCCTACTACCTTTAAGGAATTTTTTTTAATTTATTAAGTCTTGGACTCGTAATTTTTATTTAATTTTAGTAGAATAAAATTTATTATTTGTGTCTTAGTATTAATAGTTTTTTTTAATATTTCCGGAGTTTTAAATTCTTTAGTTATTTTTAATTCTTTAGTAGGTAATTTGTTTGTATTATATTATTTTTTTATAGGCTTTGTAGGTTTAGGTTGATTTTTAGTCCCGACTAATGTTTTGTATATTTTTTATGTGTTTTAATTGTCTTAGTATTTTCTTAGTATTTTGTTTAGTTTATTTATAGGTTTAATTATTATTTTAATTATTTTATTTAATAGTATTATTTATTACCTTATAAGTTTTTTTATAATTTTTAGTATATTTTATATTATTTATAAGTATTTATTAATTTTTTTATATATTTCTTGAATTTTCTTTGGTAGTTTTAGTAATGTTTATTTAGTTTTTTTAATTTTTAGAGGTTATTTGTCTTTATTACTTAGTGGAGTTATTTTTAATACTTACTTAATTTTTTTAATTTTTAGAAATTTTAATTTTTTATTTTTATTATTTAATTAAGTTATTTACTTATATTATATTTATTTTTAATTTTTAAGTATATTATTATATTTTTTGTTTTTATTATTGTTTTTTATAGTTTTAAGTTGTATTAATAATTTTTTAAGTTTTTTATATTATTTTATTATATATTTTTTTTTATTGTAGTTGAAGTATTTATATTTTTTTTTTGTTTTTTTTTTTTAAATTATATTATTAGTTTATATATTATAGTATTTAATTTTATTAGCTTAAGTTTATAAGAATTAAAAATTTTTTTTTTTTTAATAAGTTTATATTAGTGGAATTTTAGATTCTTTATACTTCTTTATTATTTAACTTATTATTAAATTTTTTTTTTTATAAATTTAATTGTTAATTTAAATAAATAATTTAATAAGTTTATTGATATTTTTTAGCTTATTTTATTTTGTAAGTTTATTTTAAATATTTTCTTTAAGTTTTTATTTATAAATTGTAATTTGTATTTTATTATTTTATTTTAAATAAGCTATAATTTATCGATATTTTAATATATAATTTTATATTATTTTTGTATTTCTTAAGTGTTTGAATTTTTATTTTATAATTTTAATTTTGTTAATAAATTTAAATACTTTCTTAAGTTATTTTTTAAACTTTATATATTTTTGGAAAATTTTTTTAGTAATTTTATTTTAATTTTTCTCTTTATTTTTTTTATTTTTTAAGATAAGTTTAATTTATTTGAAGGTTGCTTTTTTTATATAGGAAATTATTATTATAATTTTAATTTTTAAGTTAGTAACTTTTATTATTTTAAAATAAAAGTTTAATTATATTAAAAATATTTGTAGTTTATATTATTTTTTATGAAATAAGTTTAGCTTTGGTGGTTTAATACTTAGTTTTTTTAACTATAGTATAGTTTTTTATTGTTGTGTAGCTTTTGTTTTTTTTAGTTAAATTATATATTTTTGTAATTAATTTATTATTTTTATTAATTATTAATTAGTTAGTGTATTAGGTTTAGGTATTGTTGGTTAGGTAGCTTGCTTAACTAGTTATTATTTATTATTACTAATAATTAATATAATAATTAACAATACTTAAACTTTTAGTAATTAAGATTAAGGGTAATTATTATATTATACCTTAGGATTTAAGTCTTAATTATACTTATTTATTATTAATTAGGGAAGGTTTAAGTAACTATACCTTAGTCTTATTTAGTAATTTTATAATACTTCGGAAACTTTTATATAATATTTAATATATTACTTGTTAAGTACTTTTGGTAGTAAAGTTAATATAATAATATTATAAGTAAATTTTTAATAAATAATAATTAATAATTAAGTTAGAAATAAAGCTTACCTTATATATATACTTAGTAATACTATTTTTATTAATTTATAATAAATAATAATAATTAATACTTAATAAGTAAATTAAATAAAAAAAATAATTATAAAAAATTAAATACAACTACAAGGTAGAAATAAGTGTCCTTATATATCTAATCTTTTCTTGGTATATTTTTTTAGTTTTAATATATTTTATCTTTTTAGTATATTTTATTATTTTTAATATATTTATTGTTTTAATATATTTTTACTAATGCTAAGAATATATTTTTTTTATTTATGTAATTTTTTTAGTTTAATTTATTTACTTAGCTTGCTTAGCTTAATTAATTTTATTAGTTTTTTTAGCTTATTATTATATTGTAAAGTTTTATTTTATTAAGGTATTATAGTTGTATTTCTTTATAATTAGTTTATAATAACTTTATAAATATTAAAAAAATATTAGCTTTTAAAAAGTATACTAACTTAAAAAAAAAACTACTAAAATATTATTATAAATTCCTACCCTTATTTAATTAAAAAAAACTAATTAATTACCTAAATACTACCTTAAATTTAACTATAAAATAATTTTAAAAAAAAATAAAAATAAATAAAAAAAATCGGTCCCCTAGGGACCCTTATATAATATATTTCGAGAAAAATTAATTATATTATATTAATTCTTCACTAAATTACTATAAAAAATTTTTATTTAAGTAAGTAATTTACTAGTATTTACTTTAATTCTTTTTATATAAAAGCTTAAAGGAGAATTTAAATTTTATATAAACTATTAAATATTTAATAATATTATATAAAAAAATAAATATTTATTACTATTAATTCACAAGACTTTTTAATTATTATTTAAAGTTAAATAATTTACTAAATTAAATATTATTACTACTTTTTATAAAATATATATTAAAAAGGGAAATAAATAAAAAACTATATTCCAAACTTAATATAAACTTTATAAGTAGTTAATAACTTTTTTTAGACTTACTAAAGCCTTAATAACTTTTTAATATTATATTAATAATATACTACGAAAGTACTTAAATAAATTTATATTAGCTTATATTAATAATATTTTAATTTATACTACTAGCTTCTTAAAAAACTATTAAAAAAAAATTAAAATAATTTTGTAAAAATTACTAAATATTAATTTTTAAATTAATATTAATAAATATAAGTTTAAAGTTAAAAGTATTAAATACCTTAAGTTTATTATAAATATTAATAAAAGAATTTAAGTAAACTTAAAAAAAGTTAAAGCTATTAAATCCTAGGAGTAACTCCAAATTATTAAGGGAGTTTATAGTTTTATTAAATTTGCTAATTATTACTAGGAATTTATACCTAGGTTTTTTACTTTTATAATACTTTTTATAGCTTTTATTAAGAAAAATATTTTTTTTAAATAAATTAAATAATATAAAAAAGTATTTAAATTTTTAAAAGCTATATTAATTTTTATATTAATTTTAATATAATAAAACTTAAATAAAAAAACTATACTTGAAATTAATTTCTTTAATTATATAATAAAAAAAGTATTCTCCTAATATACCAACAATAGTACTTTAAAGCTAATAGTATTTTTCTTTAAAAAAAATACTTTTATAAAATATAATTACTTAATTTATAATAAAAAATTATTAGTAATTATTTAATATTTAAAGTAATAAAATATTAAATTACAAAGTATTTCCTTTTTTAAAATTTTTATAAACTATAAAAACTTAAAATATTTTATAAAGAAGTAAAAATTAAGTAAATATTAAGTTTGTTAAGTAAAGCTTTTAGCTAATTATAACTTCTAATTAAAATTCTAAGTTAATAAAAAAATAATAGTCCTTAATATTTTATTATACTATAAATAAAATATACTATAAAACTAAAATAATAATTAGCAAACTAAGAAATATTTTCAATTACTTAAATTTAAAAAAAATTATAAAGAAAGCTTAATATAAATAGCTAAGCTAAAACTTATACTATTAAAAATAATACTAAGCTTTGCGACTAAAGGTAATTAAAACTAAGATAATAACCTTATCGAAAATAAGTTTAACCTACTAATAAATTCTTTCACTAATAAACTATTATATTAACTATAAGAAAATACTTTAAAGTATAATAAATATTATTAATTTATTTAATAAATAATTATAAATAATAAAAAATAGCTACTACTACAATAGGGACTACTTATCTTAATAAAAAAATATTTAATTAATAAAGGAAAATACTTATATTAAAGAGAATATATTTAAATACTATATTATAAACTATTATAAATTAAGGTTATTTAAGAAATTTATAACTTTTACTTAGCTAAATACCCTAGGTATAATATAATAAAAGTTTTAATATTTAAACAATTTATTTAACTAAGCTTAAATTAAAATATAAGAAAGTTTCTCCGAAATTATAATATATATAAAAGAATAATAATTTAATATAAAAAACATAGAAAATTATTAAAACTATTACCTATTCTTAAGTGCTAATAGGTAGAAATATTAATTAATTTTATTATAGACCTACTACCTTTAAAACTTAATAAAGCTATTAATATTATAATAATTATAAATAAATTATTTAAAAGTATAATCTTCGAAGTAATAGCTTCGATAATAGTTCCCTATATAATAAAATAATTAATAGAATATTTAATATAATATTATAAGCCTCCTTAAATAATTATCTCCGATAAAGGAATTTAATTTATAGTATTAATATAGAAAATAATGTGCCAGCGACTACGGATTACCTATTATCTTTCTACTATATATTATTTAGAGATAAATAGTATTACCGAGAGGATAAACTAAGTAGTTGAAGCCTACCTCTATTTATATGTGGTATATTGGTAAAGGGATTGGCAGGATTTGTTACCTATGGTAATATTAGTGATTAACAATCGAGACACTGTTTCCGTTGGAATAAACTCTTTCTTTGTAGCCTATAGTTATAATATTAATTTATTAAACTTAGTTAACCTTATAAAACCTCTACGAACTATAGGTTTATCTCTGCTTACTTAAGGGGAAGCCTTTATTGCTTGCCTTTAAAAAGTTATAAAATTTATTTAAGCTATAATAGTAATTGTATAAAAGTAGCAAAAAAAATATACTAATCGATACCATTAGGTAGCTAAATAATTCAAGGTTAGGGATAAGGTTTAATTATATTTAAAGAATATTCAAATAAACTAACCCTTTAAAAAACTTAATTGAATTAATATTAAATATATAGTTTTAAAGCTAGTTAAATCCTATACTTATTACCTAAATATATTACTAAGTATCTACCCTATCTTTTATATTATATTACTAAAGTAAATAGTGGAAGATTTGTTACCATTATAGGTCCACAATAATATTCAACCTATAGCTTTATAAAACTCGAATAGTAATAAAGAATATAAAATTAAAGAAATCCTGCAAGTAGTATAGTCCCAGAAAGGAGCTAAAGCTCTTGTTAAATAAACGGGATACACTCAGCCAATATAGGAACCATTAAATAACTTCCTGAAGATAATAGCCTTAGACACTTATGAAGCTATATATAGCCTAATTCTAATACTAGGTACCTTTAGTACTGAAGAGGGGAGTATTATAATAGGCTAGGCCCGATATAGGGCTTCGGACACCCTCAGCTAGTATTTGCAAATGTTATTTTACTACCTTTTACTACCTTACTTATTTTAAGCCAATAGCTTGGAATAAGCACGGACTTATATTATATTATTTTGCCCTGAGCTTACTAGGTAAACCCCTAGGAACTACACTACCTCTTTTCCTTCCTTTCTTCAAGATTTAATATACTTATAGAGTAGCTTAGCTAGTTAAATAAACTACTTCGAGACTATTACAATTACTAAGTATTTACTTTATTTTTTATATTATATTATTAAAGTAAGTAATAGAAAATTTATTATTATTATAAATTTATAATAATATTTAACTTATAGCTTTATTAAATTTAAATAATAATAAAAAATATAAAGTTAAAAAAATTTTATAAATAATATAATTTTAAAAAAAAGCTAAAGCTTTTATTAAATAAATAAAATATACTTAGCTAATATAAAAACTATTAAATAACTTTTTAAAAATAATAGCTTTAAATACTTATAAAGTTATATATAGTTTAATTTTAATATTAAGTTTTTTTAATATTAAAAAAAAAAGTATTGTAATAAGTTAAGCTTAATATAAAGCTTTAAATACCTTTAATTAATTTATAAAGCTTTTAAGCTTATTATTTTAATACTTAAGTATTAAAATATTATATTTTATTATTTTTTATTAATATAAACTTATATTATTTTACCTTAAGCTTATTAAGTAAATAAACTTTTAAAAGTTATATTATTATTTTTTTTTTTAAATTTAATATACTTATAAAATAACTTAATTAATTAAATAAAAATAAAACTTTTAATAAATTTAAATAAAAAATAAAAGTTTAAAAAAAATAAAAATAATTATAAAGTTAAATATAACTATAATAAAAATTATAAATTTTAAAATATTTAATTAATAATTTAAAAAAAATTTTATTATTATTAATAGTAAACTTTTTATTTTTATTATAAGTTAAAGCTTAATAATAAGCTTAAATTTAAAAGTTTTTTACTTAATATATATAAAGTATATATTATATTATTATATATAAAACTTTAATATATACCTTAAAGAAATATAGCTTAAAAGTATAAAATATTATTATATAACTTAATAATATACTATATAATATTACACTTAAAAGTATATATTAAAGGAAATTAGTAATTAATTTTAATATAATACTACTACTTACTATACTACTTAAATATTCCTTATAGTATTATAACTTTAAACTAAAAAAATATAAACTTATTAACTTAAACTAAGCTTAAAATAATAAGTAGTAAAAATTAGTAAAATAAGTAAGGGATATCCTAAAAGTTTCACAAATTCTCTTTAATTTTTTTTTTCCTTAGCTTAGTTTTTTTAAATAATATTGTTTAGCTAGTTAAATAGCTTTAATAGCTTTAATATTATTATTAAATTAAATGTTATATATAGTATAAAATTACTTTAAGCTTTTATATTAATTTTATATTAAAATTACTTTGAATTATTATATAAATTTTTCTTTAAGTTATAGTTAAAGTTTTTTTCTTTATTAAAATATTTTATATTAAAATATTTTTATTAAAATAATTATATAATTATTATTTAAGTTTATTTTATTATATTTTAATTTTTATTAAAAAGCTTTATTAGCTTTTAACTTTATTAAATAAATATTATATAATAAAGTTTTTTTTATTTAATAAAAGCTTTAAAAGCTTTAATAATATATTTAATTTATAATTTATTTTTAATATTAATATATTAAATAAAATTACTTATAAATTAATAATTAAATAACTTAAATTATATTTTTTTAACTTAAAAATATAATAGTTTAAAAGGTAGTTTATTTAACTAGCTAAGACAACTCAACGAGTATTCTAAACATAAGGAAAGAAAGGAAAGAAAGGAAAGAAGCAGCAGTAACAGTATGCTAGAGACGCTTAGTATAGGGAATTCCTTCCCCTTATTTGAATAAGATCCGTATTGGGTCCTAGGATTCAGGAGCTCCGAGGTGGCTAGTGTTGGCATTGAGTTGAGTTATAGCTCGACTCGGCTCGACTCGGCTCGCCAAGACCCCCGAGTTGAGCCTAACTTCTTAACTCAACTCATTGAGTTGAGCCTAAAAGTTGGGCTCAACTC
>QEIL01000229.1:0-61437 GCA_003116535.1 Paecilomyces niveus | reverse complement strand
AAATTATTTAAATATTAAAGTTTTTATTATATTATACTTAAAGTATTTAATTAAGTAAAAATTATAAGTTTTTTAAATAATTTTAATATATAATAATTTATAATATAGTATTTAAATATATTCCCTTTAATATAAGTACTTTTTTTTATTAATTAAATATTTTATTATAAAAATAAATAATTTTTATTAAAATAATAATTATTTTTTATTATTTATAATTATTTATTAAATAAGTTAATAATATTTATTAATATTTAAGGTATTTTTTTATAATTAATATAATAATTTTTTAATAAAGGAATTTATTAATAAATTAAATTTATTTTTAATAAAATTATTTTTTTAATTTTAATTATTTATATAAAGCTTTTTTTATAATTTTTTTTAAATTTAAGTAGTTAAAAATATTTTTTAATAAGTTAATTATTATTTTAATTTTATAATATATTTTATTTATAATATAATAAAGTATTAAAAATTATTACTTTATTATTTACTTAAAATTTTAATTAAAAATTATAATTAATTAAAAACTTTACTTAGTAAACTTAATATTTATTTAACTTTTACTTTTTTATAAAATATTTTAAATTTTTATAATTTATAAAAATTTAAAAAAAAAATATTTTATAATTTAATATTTTATTATTTTAAATATTAAATAATTATTAATAATTTTTTATTATAAATTAAATAATTATATTTTATAAAAGTATTTTTTTTAAAGAAAAATATTATTAACTTTAAAGTATTATTATTAATATATTAAAAAAGTACTTTTTTTATTATATAACTTAAAGAATTAATTTTAAATATAGTTTTTTTATTTAAGTTTTATTATATTAAAATTAATATAAAAATTAATATAACTTTTAAAAATTTAAATATTTATTTATATTATTTAATTTATTTAAAAAAAGTTTTTTTTTAATAAAAACTATAAAAAATATTATAAAAATAAAAAACTTAAGTATAAATTCTTAATAATAATTAGTAAATTTAATAAAACTATAAACTTCCTTAATAGTTTAAAGTTATTTTTAAAATTTAATAACTTTAATTTTTTTTAAGTTTACTTAAATTTTTTTATTAATATTTATAATAAACTTAAAATATTTAATATTTTAAGCTTTAAATTTATATTTATTAATATTAATTTAAAGGTTAATATTTAGTAATTTTTATAAATTTATTTTAACTTTTTTTTTATAATTTTTTAAAAAATTAATAATATAAATTAATATAAATTTATTTAAATACTTTTATAGTATATTATTAATATAATATTAAAAAGTTACTAATACTTTAATAAGTTTAAAAAAAGTTATTAATTATTTATAAATAATATTAGTATTAAGTTAAGTTATAGCTTAACTTAGCTTAACTTAATTTAACTTAACTTATTAAAATTTCTAAGTTAAGTTTAACTTCTTAACTTAATTTATTAAGTTAAGCTTAAAAGTTAAGCTTAACTTAACTTAATACTTATTATAAGTAAATATAAAGTTAAGTTTAAGCTTAACTTAACTTAACTTAACTTTTAAGCTAAGCTTAAATATTTATTTTTTTATATAATATTATTAAGTATTTAATAATTTATATAAAATTTAAAACTTTTTTTAAATTTTTATATAAAAAAAATTAAAGTAAATATTAATAAATTATTTACTTAAATAAAATTTTTTTATAATAACTTAGTAAAAAATTAATATAATATAATTAATTTTTCTTAAAATATATTATATAAAAGTTTTTAAGGGATTAATTTTTTTTATTTATTTTTATTTTTTTTTAAAATTATTTTATAATTAAATTTAAGGTAGTATTTAAGTAATTAATTACTTTTTTTTTAATTAAATAATAGTAGGAATTTATAATAATATTTTAGTAATTTTTTCTTTAAGTTAATATATTTTTTAAGAGTTAATATTTTTTTAATATTTGTAAAGTTTATAATAAATACTTTTATTTAAATTTAATTTTTAAGTATAATTTTTTTAATATAATTAATAAAAGTAATATATATAAAATTAATTTATTACTTTAATAAATACTAAGTTTTATTTAAAAAGTTTTTAATTTTAATATAATATTATTTTTTTAATTTAAGAAAATATAGAAATATATATTTTATTACTTATATTTATTAATATTTATATTAATATAAGTAATATATATAATTATACTTTTAATTAATTTAATATTAATATTAAGTTAAATTAAATTAAAATTTTAAGCTTAGCTTAATAAATTAAGTTAAATATTTAAGCTTAATTTAAAAGTTAAGTTAAGTTAAGTTTAACTTAAGAATTTTAATAAATTAAGTTAAGTTAAATTAAGCTATAACTTAACTTAATACTAATATTAAATTAACTTTATAACTAATTAAATATTTTAAAGTTTCTTTAATTTAATATATAATAAATTAAAGTATTTAATAAAAGCTTCGCTAATAGTAATATATAAAAAATATTTTAAATTTATATAAGTTTAAGTATAGAGTTTTTTTATTAAATTTTATATTTATATATATACTTTTTAAATATATTTATTTTTTTATTTTTTTTTTATTATTTTTTTAATTGTATTAATTTTTAATAATAATTTTTAGTAATAATTTTTAATAAAAGTTAATTTTTTTTTAAGTTTTTATTTAAGTTTTTTAATTTATTTATAGTAGTTTTATAATTTTTTTTAATTATTTTACTTTAATTATTTTAATTTTTTTTTAGTAAAGAACTTTTAATTTTTATATTTTTAAGTAAAGTATTTTAATTTTTTATATATTTAATAATAAAATTTTTTTTTAAGTTAAAATATTTATATTTATAAAGTATTTTTTTTTAAAGTTTATTTTAATATATTTTTAATTTATAAATTTAAAAAATTTATATTAATATTTAAGTAAATAAAGAAATTAATTAATTTATTTTAAATTAAAAAAAATAAATTTTAAAGTAATTTTATTTTTTTTTATTATATTAATTATTAATTTTAAAGTTAAAAGTTATTAAAACTTAAATATAATTACTATATTAAATAAGTAAGTTTAAGTAAATATTAATTTAATTCCTTATAATATTATTAAAAGTTTCTTTTAAGTAGTTAATATAAACTTTATTATTTTAAGTAAATTTATTATTATTAATTAATTTTTATTTAAATTTTAATAAAAAAATAATAAAACTTTTATTTTTTTTAATAAAAATACTAAAGGTAATTAAAAATATATACTTTAGTATTTAAGTTTTTATAATAATTATTTAAATAAATAAAATATAAATAAAAATTTAAATTACTATTTAAATTTTTTTTATATATATTATTATTATATTTTAAAAAGTTTTATTAAAGTATAAATATATATATATAAATTAAGCTTTTAAGAATTTAATAATTATATTATTTTTTTAAAGTTTATTTTATATTTTTTTATATTATTTTTTAAAAATAATTTAATTTTTATTAAATTTTAAAAAATTTAATAAGGAAACTTTTTTTTATTAATTAAAAATTATATTTATTTTAAGGTAAAAGTATAGTAAAAGTAGTTAGTGTAGTTTAAATAATAGTTAATTAATTTTTTAATATAATTATTTATTTAATTATTTATTTTAAAGTTATAAATTATTAACTTAATAATTAAATTAATATTTAAGTTAGTAATTTAAGTATTTTTTATTTAATACCTTTAAGGGTTTTATTAAATAAATTAATTTTTCCTTAATAAAAAATTATTTTTATATTTTTAATTTTTTAATTAATTTTTTTATATAAGGTTTTATAAGTAGAATTTTAATTATTTATTTACCTTAAGTAACTTTAATATTTACTTTATAAAGTTTTAATAGTTAAGACTTAAAATTATTTATTATACTTATTGTAAGTTTTTTTAAATAATTTTTTAAAAGTTTTAATTATTAAAATTTAAATTATTTATAGTATTTTTTTAAGGAAATTTTTAATTTTTATAATAAGGAATTTTAATTACTTTTAAGTTATAATATTTATAAAATTAATAGTTAAAATTTAAATTACTTAATATAATTTACTTTTTTTTTAATAATTTTTAAAAAAAAAGTTTTAATTATAAAAAAAATTTAATATAATATAATAATTTCAAAGTAATTTATTTAATTAATTAAGCTACTTTATAAATATATTAAATTTTAAAGAAAAAAAAATAATATAACTTTTAAAAGTTTATTTACTTAAAAAGCTTAAGGTAAAATAATATAAGTTTATACTTATTTTAAGCTTTTAACTTAAAATAAATAAAATAATAAAAAATAATAAAATATAATATTTTAATATTTAAATATTAAAATAAAAAGCTTAAAAACTTTATAAATTAATTAAAAATATTTAAAGCTTTATATTAAACTTAACTTATTATAAAAATTAAATATATTATAAATAATATTAGTATTAAGTTAAGTTAAGTTGAAATTTTAAGCTTAGCTTAATAAGTTAAGTTAAATATTTAAGCTTAACTTAAGAGTTAAATTAAGTTAAGTTAAGCTTAAACTTAACCTTATATTTACTTATAATAAGTATTAAGTTAAAAAGTTAAGCTTAACTTAAGGGTTTTGGCAAGCTAAGTTAAGCTAAGTTAAGCTATAACTTAACTTAATACTAATATTAATTATAAAGTAAAAATAAATATTTTTATATATTTAATTTTTTTTTTAATATATAAAGTATATAAAGTATAGTTTTTTTTATTTTTTATTTTTATTTTATTTTTATAATATTTAAAATATATAAAGTATTATTTTATATATTTTTTATTATATAATTTTATTTATTTTATTTTAATATTATATTATAAAGTTTTATTTTATTAAAGTATTATAAATAATTTTTTTATAGTTAATTTATAATATATATATTTTTAATTATTTTTAATATTTTTATTAAAAAAATAAAAGTTTTATTATTTTTTTTATTAAAATTTAAATAAAAATTAATTAATAATAATAAATTTATTTAAAATAATAAAATTTATATTAATTACTTAAAAAAAACTTTTAATAATATTATAAAAAATTAAATTAATATTTACTTAAATTTATTTATTTAATATTAATATTAAGTTAAGTTAAGTTAAATATTTAAGCTTAGCTTAAAAATTAAGTTAAGTTAAGTTAAGCTTAACTTAAAAATTTTAATAAATTAAGTTAAGCTAAGTTAAGCTATAACTTAACTTAATACTAATATTAATTATATTTAAATTTTAATAACTTTTAATTTTAAAATTAATAATTAATATAATAAAAAAATAAAATTAATTAACTTTTTTATTTATTTAAATATTAATATAAATTTTTTAAACTTATAAATTAAAAATATATTAAAATAAACTTTAAAAAAAATTACTTTATAAATATAAAATTTTTAACTTAAAAAAAACTTTTATTATTAAATATATAAAAAGTTAAAATTGTGATGGGCTATACCCGGTATAGAGCTTCGGCCACCCTTAGCTAGTGTTGCTTTTGGCATTTATCTGATTTGACCCGTGACCCAAGGGTAAACCTAACCTTTGAGCTCGCCACCTCGGAGCTCCTAAACCCTAGGACCTAGGATCCTATATGGATCTTATTCGGGTAAAGGGGGGGGGGGGGAAATTCCCTATACTAAGCGTCTCTAGCATGCTGTTATTACTATTTCCTTTCTCTCCTTATGTTTAGAATACTCGTTGAGTCGTCCTAGCTAGTTGAATAAACTACCTCTTGGACCATTATATTATTCTAAACATCCCTTCAGAAGTCTCCAACCTCAGAGGATATTGAGGGGAGCGAGGAACTAGTCAGGTTAGATATTCTAGTTGGTTAGGACTCTAACTAATAGGTTTTTATGAGATCCTTGAGATGCCCAATAAGAGGCGAAAAATCCTTAATTTATGAGGCCTTTTGGGAGGTAAAGAATACCTAATTTAAGATATTATAGACGAGTTCTATACTAGTCAGCGGGACCTGCAATAGATACCTATATAGAATCCTCAATAGGGACCTCTGTAGACTCCTTAGTAGACTCCTGAACTAAATTTTATATAGGAGATTATTTAGGTGTTTCACCAGCTAAACAGATAAATGGCCTAGGTAGAAGCCTAAACCGCTGTAACCGCTGCCGCCGCTACGGCTCCTCCTCCTCCTCCTCCTATAAACCTTTCGAATCCTACCACTGCCGAACCAGCCCTGCGAAAGAAATAACTAATTATACCGGACCCATTAAGATTTAATAGTTCCCGAACAGTCTTCCCCCTATAATATACTGAAATATAGAATAAGCTACAGGTCGATGGAGATGTAATTGGGTTACCTAAAAATTAGTTCCTATATATATATTTGCGGTTGGAATAAGGTCCTTAAAGAATAATAGTATCTTATATAAAAAAATAAAAGGTTAATAGGGAATATAACCCTAATACTTATTTGAAATACTTGGATAAATATTATAGGGACCTAAATACTAAAGCCAAAACTCTAGGACGTCTCCGCCATCTCCATCAAAAGGAAAATAAAAGTTTTGCTTCATTTCTCCCTCGGTTTGAGAAAGAGTTAATTGATAATAGGGGATCTAAATAAATAAAAAAAGTCCAAATCAACTACCTAGAAGGGACCCTTAATAATATTATAATGGATAAAATAGATAGCTATGTAAATATCCCTATTACCTATAAAAAATATATTCAATTCCTAATTACCTTCGGATCCTAAATCAAAAAGTGAAAACAATATATTAAGGGAAAAGGGAATCAATTCCGAACCAGGACCCTTAGTCCTAAACCAGCTAACCAAACCACAAATACCTTAAAACCTATAGACTAGGAGAAAACTAATAAAATCAGCTCGAAACAAATACCCCAACTTGATAAAACTAAATAAAACCAACAAAAGGAAAAGGGTCTCTACTTCAACTATAACAAATTAAACTATATTACCCCCTATTACAAAAAACTAAGGAAAGATCCCACAAGGAAGAATTTGAAAAAGATAAAGCTTACCCAAACTAAACCTAAAGCCAAAGGGGGCACTGAGGACAATACCTCTAACTATAACTCTACTAAATCAGGAAAAAAATAACTCCTACCAAAAGCCATTATCAGGAATAATAAAAATAACCAAAATTTAAATAGAAGGAAGTAAGGGAGCATATGTATTCAAATAGCATGTATATTAATATAGAATTCAATGGGAACATCTATACCAAAGCCTATGTTGATTCAGGATGCCTATCTTATGCTATAGTTAGCTATTCCTTTACCAAATGAGCTAGGTTGCCGCATATTCGATTAGAAAAACCCCGAGACCTCCGCTTAGTCACTGAATTGAAAAGAAATGCCATTACCCATATCACATATACCAATATTAATATCAATAGTTATAAGTAGCAAAAGGTCTATTTTTATATCCTCCCAGACTAGGAGGATAATATTATACTTGGATATCCATAGATAGAATCCGAAAAAGTTATCCTTTACCTTATAAAGAAGAAGTTGTATATAGGGATATCTAAACTAAATATTAAAGCTAGGGAACCAGGGGAAGATACCCCATATCCCCTAGAATAGCAAATAAGTTTAGCCTTTACTACCCTAATCCTCCGAGTTTTGAAAATAAAAGAATCGACTAGGGTTTTTGTAGTTAGCCTAATTGATATTAACTAAGCTCTAATACCTAAGAAACATTCAGATCCGAGGAAGAAACTATTAGTCTACTACCATAAGTTTCTACCCCTATTTAGCCGAAAAAATTCAAATCGACTACCTAAACACCACCTAGGGGTGGATCATAAGATAATCCTTAAAAAGGATAATTCAGGAATTGATAAAATTATCCCATAGGGACCTTTATATAGAATGACCCGAGAGGAATTATTAGTCCTTCGGAAAACCCTTATTAAGCTCCTGCAGAAGAATTTTATTTGGGTTAATAATTCACCAGCTTTAATACCTATTTTATTTATCTCTAAACCTAGTGGAGGGCTTTAATTCTATGTAGACTATTAAGCTTTAAATATTATTACCCGAAAGGATAAATATCTACTCCCTTTAATTAAGGAAACTTTATATTTTTTATCAAAAATTAGGTAGTTCACCAAGCTTGATATTATTACCACCTTTTATAAAATTTATATTAAGGAAGGAGATAAATAGAAGACTACCTTCCGAACTTAATATAAACTATATAAATAGCTAATTACCCCCTTTGGATTGACCGGAGTACCTGCTACCTTTCAATACTATATAAATAGTATTCTAAGGGAATACCTTAATGAATTTGCTTCAGCCTATATTAATAATATTTTAATATATTTTAATAAAACCCTAAAAGACTATAAAAGAAAGGTAAAACTAGTCCTTCGGAAATTATTAAATATTAAGTTGTATATGGATATTAATAAATATAAATTTAAAGCTCAAAGCGTCAAATATCTTAGTTATATAGTGGAAGCTGGAGTTAATATTTATATTAACCCTAAAAAGATCAAAACTATTAAATCTTGGAAACAGCTAAAGATAGTAAAAGGGGTACGTAGGTTTATTAAATTTGCAAATTACTACAGGGACTTTATCCCTAGGTTTTCAAATATTATAATACCACTTATTATACTAATTAGGAAGGATATCCTATTTGAATAATTTCCTATATGTGAGGAAGTATTTTAAACCTTAAAGACTATGCTTATTAATACACTAATTTTAATTTAATAGGATCTTAATTACCGAACTATCCTAGAGATAAATTCTTCAGGATATATTATTGGAGGAACTCTATCTTAATATAATAATAAAGGGATATTAAAGCCAATTATATTCTTTTCAAAAAAAAATACTTTTATAGAATATAACTATTCTATTCATGACAAGGAGCTCCTTGTTATTATACATTGCCTAAAGCAATGGGATAGTGAATTTCGTAGTGTCTCTAACTTTAATATTCTGACTAATTATAAAAACCTTGAATTCTTTATAAAAAAGCAGAAGCTTAGTGAACGGCAAGTCCATTGGGTAGAGGTTCTAGCAAGGTATAGCTTCAACTTAAAGTTTCGAGTTGGTAAGGAAGCTATAGTCCCTAATACTTTATCTCGGCGGGAGCAGGATATGCCTAGGGACCTAGAGGATTCCTGTCTAGTAGGGAGGCATTTCCAACTACTAAAATCTATTGGGAAACATACAATAATATTGAATCCCATAGGGGATTCAGAAAACTCTAATTCAGCTGAGCCAATAAGCATTGGAGCTGGATTTGTTGCAAGGGGAAATCAGAATTAAGCCGATGACCCCCTAGGGGATAAATCTAACCCCCCTGAAAATCCTTTTATAGATAAAATCCTTCACTAGTTATGGAATAATACCCTAAATATAAACCGGTGATATTGGTTGATTCGACGGGTAGTTTTGAATGGGGACCAACAACTTCCACCGTACTAGGGATTACCTATATCCCTATCTGAATATTCAATTGATAATAGGAAACACTTATACTGGAGGGATCGAATATGGATCCCTTATTTTAAACCCCTGCGGACCCAAATTATTTAGAAAACCCATGACTCCTATCTATCTAGGCATCTTGGACGAGATATGACTCGGAACCTAGTTGCTAGGCAATTTACCTAGCCAGGGCTTAATTAAGATATTAGGTAGTTCCTTCGGAACTGTGATATTTATGGTAGATTAATTATTTAGCGAGAAAAGCAGCGAGGATTATTTAAACCTTTGCCTATCCCTGAACACCCCTGGTCTGAGATATTAATGGATTTTGTGACTAAACTATCCCCTTCAGGACCTGAAGGAATAATTAATATCATGGTCATCACTGACCGACTATTTAAATCAATAATTTTTAAACCTATGAGTACTATTACCACTGGGGATATTACGGCTAAGCTTATTCAGTGTTTCATTCGATATTATAGTCCCCCTAGAGCTATAGTATCTAACCGGGGACCTCAATTTATTAGCCTTATGTGGAAAAGGATATGTCAATTACTCCGAATTACCCAAAGGCTTTTAACTATATATTATCCTAAAATTAATGGAGCTACCGAGCGAATAAATCAGACCATGGAGATATATTTGAGGGCCTATATAGCATACTAACAGGAAGATTGGGTGGAGCTATTACCTATGGCAATACTAGCAATCAATAACCGAGATGCTGCCTCTACTGGAATGAGTCCCTTTTTTGCCATGTATGGATATTATATAGATCTAGTTGATCTAATTAATTCATCTGAACCCCTACGGTATAATACTAATTCTTCTCCTATTATTCAGGGAAAAGCCCTGGTTTTTAGGTTGAAGGAAGCTATTGAGATAGCTCAAATTACTATAGCAGCAGCTCAGGAGCTCCAGGAGGAGAATACTAATCGCCACCGGCAGGTGGCAAAATAATTCAGGGTAGGGGATAAGGTATGGTTGAAGCTCAAGAATATACAGATAAACCGGTTATCTCGAAAGTTTGATTGGAATAATATTAAATATACTGTTTTGGAGCTGATTGGATCCTATGCTTGCCGTCTGGATATCCTACCTGGTATTTACCCTATTTTTCACGTTATACTTCTCCGATGAGCTCCTGAAGACCCCTTATTATCGTAGGTTCAAGATGATATTTAACTAGTAGCCCTAATAGTCGATAGGGTCGAGGAATATAAGGTAGAGGAAATATTAAAAGTAAAACACCTGCACCGGGGGGGTTTGAAAGCTCTAGTGAAATGGAAGGGATATGCTCGTCCGATATGGGAACCGCTTGATAACCTGCGGGACACAGTTGCGCTGGATCAATATGAGTTAGCCCATGGTCCTATATTGCCTGTGGAAGGGGAGGGAGTCACCTAATCCTCCTAGAGAAGGGGGGTAATATGATGGGCTATGCCCGGTATAGAGCTTCGGCCACCCTCAGCTAGTGTTGCTCTTGGCATTCATCCGATCTGACCCGTGACCCAAGGGTAAACCTGACCTCTGAGCTCACCACCTCGGAGCTCCTGAACCCTAGGACCTAGGATCCTATGCGGATCTTATTCGGGTAAAGGGGGGGGGGGGGGGGAAATTCCCTATACTAAGCGTCTCTAGCATGCTATTATTGCTGTTTCCTTTCTCTCCTTATGTTTAGAATACTCGTTGAGTCATCCTAGCTAGTTAAATAAACTACCTCTTAGACCATTACAAAAATACTTTATTTAAAAATATAAAAATTAAAAATTTCTTACTAAAAAAAATTAAAATAATTAAAGTAAAATAACTTAAAAAAATTATAAAGTATAAAAAATATAAGTAATTAACTTTTATATTTATAATTATTTATTTAAAAAAATTATATAGTAATAATTAATAAGTTATTATAAATTAATATTTTTTATATAATTATAAATTTTTAAGAATTTAATTAAATATTTTTTATAATTATTTTTTCCCTTAAGGGTTATAGCTTTAAGATTTTATTTTTTATTATATTTATAAACTTTATTTAATTTTAATTTTTTTAAGTATTTAACTTAATTAAAAGTTTTTTTAATTAATTTCTTAAGTATTTTTATTAATATATATTTAAAAATTTAAGTTTTTAAATTTTTTTATAATTAAAAAATTAATTTATATATAAAAGTTAAGCTTTAAAAGTATTATTAAAATTACTTTTTTAATTACTTAAAAAAATATAATTATATAATATAAATTTATATTAAAAAATTAAATTATATTTTAACTTAAGTTTAAACTTTTAATTTTTAAGTAATTAATATTAATTATTATAAATATAAAAAATATAAATAATTAACTTTTGTATTTATAATTATTTATTTAAAAAATTATATAATAATAATTAATAAGTTATTATAAGCTAATACTTTTTATATAATTATAAACTTTTATAAATTTAATTAATTATTCTTTATATAAAATTATTATAAATAAATTAAAAAACTTAAATAAAAACTTAAAAAAAAGTAATTTTTATTAAAAATTATTATTAAAAATTAATATAATTAAAAAAAATATATATAAATATAAAATTTAATAAAAAAGTTTATACTTAAGCTTATATAAACTTAAAATACTTTTTATATATTATTATTAATAAAGCTTTTATTAAATACTTTAATTTATTATATATTAAATTAAAAAAACTTTAAAATATTTAATTAATTATAAAATTAATTAAAAGTATAATTATATATATTACTTATATTAATATATATAAGTAATAAAATATATATTTTTATATATTTTAAAATTAAAAAAATAATATTATATTAAAATTACCTTAAATATAAACTTAAAAAATTATAAATTAATAACTTTAATTTTTATATTAAAGTTAAAAAATTTTTAAATAAAACTTAAAATTTATTAAAATAATAAATTAATTTTATATATATTACTTTAATTAATTATATTAAAAAATTATACTTAAAAATTAACTTAAAAAAAATTTATTATAAGCTTTATAAATATTAAAAAAGTATTAACTTTTAAAAAATATATTAATTAATATTAGTATTAAGTTAAGTTATAGCTTAACTTAGCTTAATTTAATTTATTAAAATTTTTAAATTAAGTTTAATTTTATAATTTAACTTAACTTATAAGCTTTTAAGCTTAGCTTAATTTAAAGTTATACTTTATAATTAATTTTAAATTAATAATTAAATAAAAGTTTTAAACTAACTTTAAATTATATTAAGTAATTAAATTATATATTAAGCTTATTAAATTAAATTTATTAAGTTAAGCTAAGTTAAATTTAATTTTATAATTTAACTTAACTTAATATTAATATTATTTATAAGTAATTAATAATTTTTTTAAACTTATTAAAATATTAATAACTTTTTAATATTATATTAATAATATATTATAAAAGTATTTAAATAAATTTATATTAATTTATATTATTAATTTTTTAAAAAATTATAAAAAATAATTAAAATAATTTTATAAAAATTACTAAATATTAACTTTTAAATTAATATTAATAAATATAAATTTAAAGCTTAAAGTATTATATATTTTAAATTTATTATAAATATTAATAAAGAAATTTAAATAAACTTAAAAAAAATTAAAACTATTAAATTTTAAAAATAACTTTAAATTATTAAAAAAATTTATAATTTTATTAATTATTATTAATATAAAAAATTAATATAATTAATTTAATTAAATAAATATATATTTATTAAAAAAATAATTAAAAAAAAATAAAAAAAAATAAATTAAAAATAAAAAAATTAATTAATAAAAACTATATAATAATAATTATATATACTATATTAATAATTATTATAAAAGTAACCTATAATAATTAAAAATTTATACTTAAATTTTTTATTTTTATAATATTTTTTATAATTTTTATTAAAAAAAATTTTTTTTAAATAAATTAAATAATATAAATAAGTATTTAAATTTTTAAAAATTATATTAATTTTTATATTAATTTTAATATAATAAAACTTAAAGTAATTATAATAAATTAAAAAAATTATAATTTAATTTAGTTTAAATTAAACTAAACTATAATTTTTAATTTTAAATTAAAAAAATTATAATTTATTAAAGTATTTAAATTACTATATATAATTTATTAATACTTTTTTTAAAAGTATAAAATTATTAAAATATTAAGTATATATTAAAAAAATATATTAATATTAATAATATTATATATTGTAATATTTATATATTTAATTTAAATAAGTTAAATTAATAAATTTAACTTAAGTTAATATTAATTTTTATAAATTTAATTTTTTTAATTTAAAATTAAATTAAATTATTTTAAATTAACTTAATTTAATTATATATTAAAATTAAATTAAATTATAATAGTTTAATTTAAACTTTTCTTTAAATTAAATTAAATTAATTTTTTAATTAATTTAATAAAATTTAAATAAAAAAATTATATTTAAAATTATTTTTTTTAATTATATAATAAAAAAATTACTTTTTTAATATAATAATAATAATATTTTAAAGTTAATAATATTTTTTTTAAGAAAAATACTTTTATAAAATATAATTATTTAATTTATAATAAAGAATTATTAGTAATTATTTAATATTTAAAGTAATAAAATTTTTTTTTTTTTAAATTTTTATAAATTATAAAAGTTAAGTAAATATTAAGTTTACTAAGTAAAGCTTTTAATTAATTATAATTTTTAATTAAAATTTTAAATAAATAATAAAGTAATAATTCTTAATACTTTATTATATTATAAATAAAATATATTATAAAATTAAAATAATAATTAATTTATTAAAAAATATTTTTAATTACTTAAATTTAAAAAAATTATAAAAAAAGCTTTATATAAATAATTAAACTATAATTTATATTATTAAAAATAATATTAAACTTTATAATTAAATATAATTAAAATTAAAAAAATAATTCTACTAAGAATAAATTTAATTTATTAAAAATTTATTATATTAATTATAAAAAAATACCTTAAATATTAATAAATATTATTAATTTATTTAATAAATAATTATAAATAATAAGTAATAATTATTACTTTAATAAAAATTATTAATTTTTATAATAAAATAAAATACTTATATTAAAGAAAATATATTTAAATATTATATTATAAATTATTATAAATTAAAATTATTTAAAAAATTTATAATTTTTATTTAATTAAATACTTTAAGTATAATATAATAAAAGTTTTAATATTTAAATAATTTATTTAATTAAACTTAAGTTAAAATATAAAAAAATTTCTTTAAAATTATAATATATATAAAAAAATAATTAATATTAATATTAAGTTAAGTTAAGTTATAAAATTAAGTTTAACTTAATAAGTTAAGTTAAGAGTTTTAACTTAGCTTAATTTATAAGTTTAACTTAATAAGCTTAATATATAATTTAATTATTTAATATAATTTAAGGTTAATTTAAAACCTTTATTTAATTACTTACTTAAAATTAATTATAAAGTATAACTTTAAGTTAAGTTAAGCTTAAAAATTTATAAGTTAAGTTAAGTTTAGTATTAATATTAAATTAAGTTAAGTTAAAATTCTAAGCTTAGCTTAATAAGTTAAGTTAAATATTTAAGCTTAGCTTAAAAGTTAAGTTAAGTTAAGTTAAGCTTAAACTTAACCTTATATTTACCTATAATAGGTATTAAATTAAGTCAAGAAGTTAAGCTTAACTTAAAGGTTTTAATAAGCTAAGTTAAGCTAAGTTAAGCTATAACTTAACTTAATGCTAACACTAGTTAAGTTATAAAACTAAACTTAACTTAAAAATTTTAGCAAGTTAAATTAAGCTAAGTTAAGCTATAACTTAACTTAATACTAATATTAAAAATAATTTAATATAAAAAATATAAAAAATTATTAAACTTATTATTAATTCTTAAGTATTAATAAAGAAAAATATTAATTAATTTTATTATAAACTTACTATTATTAAAACTTAATAAAATTATTAATATAATAATTATAAATTAATTATTTAAAAATATAATTTTTAAATTAATAACTTTAATAATAATATTAAATATAATAAAAAAATTAATTAAATACTTAATATAATATTATAAATTTCCTTAAGTAATTATTTTTAATTAAAAAAACTTAATTTATAATAATAATATAAAAAATAATTTATTAATTAATATAAATTACTTACTATTTTTTTATTATATATTATTTAAAAATTAATAATATTATTAAATAAATAAATTAAGTAATTAAAGCTTACTTTTATTTAATATTAATATTAAGTTAAGTTATAACTTAACTTAGCTTAACTTAACTTATTAAAACTTTTAAGTTAAGCTTAACTTAACTTAACTTAATACTAATACTACTTTTATTTATATATAATATATTAATAAAAAAATTAATAAAAATTATTACTTATAGTAATACTAGTAATTAATAATTAAAATACTATATTTATTAAAATAAGCTTTTTTATTATTTATAATTATAATATTAATTTATTTAATTTAATTAATTTAATAAAATTTTTATAAACTATAAGTTTTTTTTTAATTACTTAAAAAAAAAATTTATTTTTTACTTTTAAAAAATTAAAAAATTTATTTAAATTATAATATATAAAAATAATAAAATAATTTAAAGTTAAAAATAAAACTTAATTATAATTAAAAAATATTTAAATAAATTAACTTTTTAAAAAGCTTAATTAATTAATATTAAATATATAATTTTAAAGTTAATAAATTTTTATACTTATTACTTAAATATATTATTAAATATTTACTTTATTTTTTAAATTATATTATTAAAGTAAATAATAAAAAATTTATTATTATTATAAGTTTATAATAATATTTAACTTATAACTTTATTAAATTTAAATAATAATAAAAAATATAAAGTTAAAAAATTTTTACAAATAATTTAATTTTAAAAAAAAAGCTAAAGCTTTTATTAAATAAATAAAATATATTTAATTAATATAAAAGTTATTAAATAACTTAAAAATAATAACTTTAAATATTTATAAAGTTATATATAATTTAATTTTAATATTAAATACTTTTATTATTAAAAAAAAATAATATAATAAGCTAAGCTTAATATAAAGCTTTAAATACTTTTAGTTAATATTAATAATAAGTAATTAAAAGTTTATAAATTAATTTATAAACTTTATTTTATTACTTTTTATTACTTTATTTATTTTAAGTTAAAATTATAAACTTATATTATTTTACTTTAAGTTTTTTAAGTAAATAAACTTTTAAAAGTTATATTAATTTTTTTTTAAAAAATTTAATATATTTATAAAATAACTTAATTAATTAAATAAAATACTTTAAAATTATTATAAATATAAATAAAAAAAGTTTTCCTTAATAATATAATTAATTTTAATTATTATTAAACTTTTAATTAATTTTTTATATATATTTAAATAATTTAAAAATATTAATATTAATAATTAAAAAAAATAAAATAAATATAAAAGTATATAAAAATAAATAATTATATTTTCTTTATAAAAATTATAAAATTTTATAATTTTATAACTTAAATAATTACTTTATATTAATTAAATATAATTTTAAAAAAAAATTAAATAAATACTTTAATTATATAAAGTTATTTTATTTATTATTTAATTATTAAAATTATTAATAAGTTTTTAATTTAAATAAAGCTTAAGCTTTTAATATTATTTAGTTTAATTTTTTTTATTTTTTAAAATAATTATTAAAAGTATATAAATTTTTTTAAATTTATATATTTAATAATTATTATTTATTTATAATTTTTTATATAATTATATAAAGTTTTTTATTATATTTTATTAAAGTAATAACTTTAAAAATTATATAAAGTTTTATTATAAACTTAATTTTATTAAAATTTTAAATATTATTTTTATAAATATTATATTTTTAAATAATTATTAAATTTTTTTACTTTGTATAATTATATAAAATTTTTAATTATATTATATATATAATAAAAAATAATTAATTTATAATTATTAATATATATTTTTAACTATAATTAAATATTAATAAATTATTTATAAAAAATACTTTTAAAAATATTAAATATTTAAGTAACTTTTACTTTTAATTTAATTTATTAATTTTTATATATAAATTTCTTTAAATAAAAGTATTTTATATAAAAATATTAAATTAAAAGTTAAAGTGTAAAAAATAAAAAATTTATAGTTTAATAATATTTATAATTTAATAATTAATTATTATTATAGGCTGTGCCTATAATACGCGCCGCGTAGTATATATAGTTGTCGTTACATAGTTTTTGCTAGCTAGCCTTTTTATTTTTAATTAATATTTTTTTTTTTTTTTTAGTTATTTTTTTTAATAAATATATATTTATTTAATTAAATTAATTATATTTAACTTTTTATATTAAAAATAATTTAATTTATTTATTAAATAATAATAATAGTTAATTAACTATTATATACTTTTAAAGAAAGCTTTATTAAACTTAATTAACTTATTTATATAAATTTTTTTTTTTTTTAAAAATACTTAATTAATTTTTACTTTTTTTACTTATATAGTAGTTTTAATAAAAACTTTAAAATTAATAACTTAAAATTTAATAATTATATATAAAATTTAATAATTTTTATATTAATATTTAATAACTTTGTATAAAATTTTTATTTACTTAAATACTTAAATTTTACTTATTAAATTTACTTTATTTTAATAGTAAGTTATATATATTTTATATATAATTCCCTTTAATTAAAGTAAAAATTTAATTAAATTAGCTTTTAAAAGTTAATACCTTTAACTATATATAAAATTAATTAAAATAGCTACAATAAGCTTTAATTTTATATTTTCGCTAATTTGTAAAAAATAATTAATTATAGAATTTTAAAATTATTTTTTTCTTTTTTTAATACTTATACTATAACTTATAGAAATAATAAAAAGTTATATAATACTTTACTTTTATATAATAAATATAATAAGCTATGCTTAGTATAAAGCTTTGGTTATTTTTAGCTAATATTACTTTAACTTAATATTACTTAATTATTTATAATTATATTATATAATTTAATTACTTAATAAAATTTAATATAAATTTAAATTTCTTATATAATTAATTAAATAAAATTAATTATAAAGTATAACTTTAAGTTAAGCTAAGCTTAAAACTTTATAAATTAAGTTAAAAAATTAAGCTTAACTTAAGTTAAGTTAAAGGTCTTAACTTAGCTTAATTTACAAATTTAACTTAATAAGCTTAGTATATAATTTAATTACTTAATATAATTTAAAGTTAATTTAAAACTTTTATTTAATTATTTTTTTTTAATATTAATATTAAGTTAAGTTATAGTTTAACTTAGCTTAACTTAGCTTACTAAGACTTTTAAATTAAGCTTAACTTTTTAACTTAACTTAATATTAATATTAATTTTTTTAAAATTAATTATAAAGTATAATTTTAAATTAAGCTAAGCTTAAAAGCTTACAAGTTAAGTTATAAAATTAAGCTTAACTTAAAAGTTTTAATAAGTTAAATTAAGCTAAGTTAAGTTATAATTTAACTTAATATTAATATTATTTAATATTATATATATATTATAATTAAAAAATTATATATTAATATATAAAATAAAAAATTATAAAATTATAAAATAATAATTTAAAGTTATTATTATTATAAATTATAATAAAAAACTTTAAAAATTTATTTAAGGAACTTAATATTAATATTAAGTTAAGTTAAGTTATAAAATTAAGTTAAAAGTTTTAACTTAGCTTAACTTATAAGTTTAGCTTAATAAGCTTAGTATATAATTTAATTACTTAATATAATTTAAAGTTAATTTAAAACTTTTATTTAATTATTTATTTAAAATTAATTATAAAATATAACTTTAAATTAAGCTAAGTTTAAAAGCTTATAAATTAAGTTAAGTTATAAAACTAAGCTTAACTTAAAATTTTTAATAAATTAAATTAAGCTAAGTTAAGCTAAGTTAAGCTATAACTTAACTTAATATTAATATTAAAGGAAATTACAAATAAATTATAATTAGTATTAGCATTAAGTTAAGTTATAGCTTAACTCGGCTCAACTTGGCTCGCTAAGACTCTTAAGTTAAGCTTAACTTCTTAATTTAACTTATTAAGTTAAGCTTAACTTAACTTACTTAATTATTAAGTTAAGCTTAAATATTTAACTTAATTTATTAAGTTAAGCTTAGAATTTTAACTTAACTTAACTTAATATTAATATTAATTATAATTATTAAATATATAAGTTTTAAAAAAAATTTTATATTATTAATAATTATTTTAAAAAAATAAAAATAATAAATTACTTAATATTAAAAACTTAATTTTTATAAAAATATAACTTAAATATTTATATTAAGTAAAAATAATTAAATAAATAAATAAACTAAGCTTTTATTAATTAAAGAATTTATTTAAAGAAATAATAATTATTAATATTAATTATATTAATAAAAAAATTTTTTATACTTATTTTTTTATATATAAAAAAGTTTTTACTTAAAAAAAATATATAATAATTTTATAAAAATTAAGTTTAAATTAATATTAGTATTAAGTTAAGTTATAGCTTAACTTAACTTAACTTAGCTTATTAAAACTTTTAAGTTTAGCTTAACTTAAAGTTATACTTTATAATTAATTTTATTTAAGTAATTATATAAAAAGTTTTAAATTTATATTAAACTTTATTAAGTAATTAAATTATGTAATAAGTTTATTAAGTTAAATTTATAAATTAAGCTAAGTTTAAAACCTTAACTTAACTTAACTTAATATTAATTTAATTTAAACTATTAAATAAAAATTAAGTTTTTAAAAAAATTACTTTTTAACTTTATATATTAATATTATTATTTTTTATTAAAAGCTTAATATTTTTTACTTTTTAAATACTTTAAAATTTTTATTAATTTAATTATAAGTTTATAATTTATAAAGAAATTTTTAAAAAAAAAATATTTTAATAACTTAATACTTTATATTTAATATTTTAAAAAAGTTATATAAATAATAATAAATATAAACTTATTTTTTAATAAAAAATTAAAGTTTTATAAATTAAAAATAAATAATAAATAAAAAAAATAAAAAAGTATATTATACTAAGTAGAAATTTTATTTTATTTATATAAAAAAGTTTAAATTATATTTAATAACTTAATATATAAATTAAAATATAAGTTAAAAAGCTTATATTTAAGCTTTATAAAAAAACTTTATAATATTATAATAATTATAAAATTATTTTAATAAATATAAAAAATATAAGTAGCTAACTTTTATACTTATAATTATTTATTTAAAAAAATTATATAGTAATAGCTAGTAAGCTATTGTAAGCTAATATTTTTTATATAATTATAAACTTTTAGGAATTTAATTAAATATTTTTTATAATAAATAACTATTTATTTAATTATTAAATAATTTAATTTAATAGTATTAATAGTTAAAAAACTTTAATATTATTAAAAGTAATAAAAAAATAATTAGCTTAATTATTAATTATAAAGTATATTAATTTATTTAACTTACTTAAATTAAAATTAATACTTTTAATAAAGTAATTATAATAATTTTTTTATAATAATATAATTTTAAAAAACTTTAAGGTTTTATTACTTATTATTTAAAAATTATAGTTTTTATTAAATATAATTACTTTATTTATAATAAAGAATTATTAATAATTTTTTAAATTAATAAGTTTATAAATTAAAGGGAATTCTTTAGAATTTTAATTAATTATTATATATTAAAATAACTTATTTATTAAAATATTAAATTTTTAATAAATTAACTAAGTTAAATTATTATTTTATTTAATATTAATTAAAGAAATAAAATACTTTAATAAATATTTTATTTAAAAAAAATAAATTAAGTAATATTAAACTTAATACTTAATTAAATTAGGAAAATTATATATAATAAATTTATAAATTTATTTATTAAATATTAATAAAAATTTATTATTTACTTTAAATAAAAAAAACTTTAAATTTAATTAAATTTTAATATTATTAACTTAAAATAAATTTTTATATTAAAAAATATATTTTTAATTACTTTAAAAATATATAAAAAATTAAAACTTTATAAAATTTCTCTTTTAAATTACTTTAATTATTACTTATTTTAAGAAAATTATATATAATAAATTTTAAAATTAATGTTAAAGAATAAGTATAAATATAATATAGTTTTTACTATAGTAAATTAATTTAATATTAATATTAAGTTAAGTTAAAATTTTAAGCTTAGCTTAACTTAAAGTTATACTTTATAATTAATTTTAAGTAAGTAATTAAATAAAAATTTTAAATTAACTTTAAATTATATACTAAGCTTATTAAGCTAAATTTATAAATTAAGCTAAGTTAAAACCCTTAACTTAATTTACAACTTAATTTAACTTAATATTAATATTAATAAGCTAGTGCTTTTTTACTTAAGTAATTTTAAATATATATAATATAAAAAAGCTTATTACTATAATAATTAATATTTACTTTAAGTTTTTATTTATATTAATTAATATTAATATTAAGTTAAGTTATAAAATTAAGCTTAACTTAACTTATAAGTTTAGCTTAATAAGCTTAATATATAATTTAATTACTTAATATAGTTTAAAGTTAATTTAAAACTTTATAAATAAAAAAATTTCGACTTAAAGAAAAAAAATTTTATTACTAAATATATAAAAAATTAAAATACCTTAACTTAAAAATAATAAAAATTAAAATTTCCCTACTAAAAAAAAAGTTAAAGTAATTAAGGCGAAGCAGCTTAGCAAAAACTACAAAGCTACTATAAATAAATTTAAAAACTTAAACAAAGACTTAGGAAAAAAGTAACTTTTGTTAAAGTTATTACTAAGAATTAATATAATTAAAAAAATAATAAAAGAAAGTAAGGAAGTAAATATATTTAAAAGGTATATATATAAATATAGGATTTAATAAAGAGCTCTACACTTAAGCTTATGTAGACTTAAGATATTTTTTATATACTATTATTAGTAAAGTTTTCGATAAATACTTTAGTTTACTATATATTAAATTAAAGAAACCCCGAAATATTTAATTGCTTATAAGGCTAATTAAAGGTATAATTATATATATTACTTATACTAATATAAATATTAATAAGTATAAGTAACAAAATATATATTTCTATATTTTCCTAAATTAAAAAAATAATATTTTATTAAAATTACCTTAAATATAAGCTTAGGAAGTTATCTTATATTTTATAAGGGGAGAATTACAAATTAATAACTTTAGCCTTTATACTAAAAACTCTTTAAATAAAACTTAGTATTTATTGAAGTAGTAAATTAAGTTTACATATACTACTTTTATTAACTATATTAAAAAAAACTATACCTTAAAAATTAAGTTTAAATAAGAGTATTTATTATAAGCCTTAAAATATTAAAAAAGTATTAACCCTTAAAAAGTATACTAACTTAAAAAAAAAATTACTAAAATATTATTATAAATTCCTACCTTTGTTTAATTAAAAAAAAGCCGATTAATTACCTAAACACTACCTTAAATTTAATTATAAAATAATTTAAAAAACAATAAACAAGAGAAATTGGTCCCCTAGGGACCCTTATATAGTATATCTAAAGAAAAATTAATTATATTATACTAATCCCTTATTAAATTATTATAAAAGGATTCTATTTAAGTAATTTATTAATATTTACCTTAATTCTCTTTATATAAAAATTTAAAGGAAATTTTAAATTTTAGTGGAGAAATAAGCTACTCGGTAGCTAATTATATTATTTAAATTTATTTACTTTTATAATAATAGTATTAATTAAGCAAATAACTTTATCAAATATTATTTAATTAATATACATAATATAATTAAAGAATTATATAAAAATATACAAAATAAAAAAATTCAAAAGTTATAAACAATAGTTTAATATATATACTATTATTTAAAAATATAATATATATAAAGATAATATCTAAAACTTTAATAATATTAGCTTTGCAATAAGACTTTACTTAATATTTAAAGTTATTATTATTATATATTACAACATAAAACATTAAAAATTATTCAAGGAGTTATAAATAAATTATAATTATTAAATATATAAGCTCTAAAGAAATTTCTCTACTATAAATAGTTTATTTTAAAAAAGACAAAAATAATAAACTACTTAATATTAAAAACTTAATTTTTATAAATATAAATTAAATAGTTACTAAGTAAAAATAGTTAAATAATAAATAAACTAAGCTTTTATTAGCTAAAGAATTTGTTTAATCCTATTTTAAATATTATTTAGTTAGTATAAAATAGTTACTTATTCTTAATAATTAAAATAATTATTAAAGTATAAAACTTAATACTTTTATTTTAAAGAGAAAAAAATAATAAACTACTTAGTATTAAAATTTATAAAAATATAAATTAAATACTTATATTAAATAAAAATAATAATAAATTAATCTTTACTAGCTAAAGAATTTAATGTATATTTTAAATATTATTTAATTAGTTAAAATACTTATTTTTACTAATAATTATTTAAGTTATAAAATTATTAAATTTAATAATCTCTGTAAAGAGAATATAATTAGTAGTTTTTAATACCTTTACATATATTTTATTTTCTTTAACTATTAAATATTAGTATTTTTATGTTATATATATTAAAAATTAATTAAAGAAATAATAGTTATTAAATATAATTAGACACTAAGTAGATTAATTTTTTACCCCCTAGCTTCTTTCCTTTTTAAATTTAAATTATTACTAGTTTTATATTTATTTAGAAAGGTACTTTAGTTAATTATAATTTTATCTTAATTATAGTTACTGTGTATTGGTGGCCTTTGTTGGATTGGTTGTTGAATTTATTGCTTCTCCTCCTTTATTTACTGAATTTTTTATAGGTTTTTTTTTATTAGCTATATATTTTTTAGATAAATTTATATAGTGTTTTCTTCTTTTATAAATTTTTTTAATTTTCTTTTGTAGTAGAAAAGCTTTTTGTATAGTAAGCTTTGTCTTTTTAATTATTTTATTAATAATTATAAATAAAGATATTTTATTTGCTTTAAAGATTTTTAATTTATTGTTTTTTACTTAAATTAATATAATTCACTAATGTTTTTATACTAAATACTAAATAACTTATTATTATATATTGTAGATAGTAGTATTAGTATCTTTAGTTTAAGGGATAAGTATAACTTTAAAAATATTCTTCTTGGTTTTAAGAAAACTAAGCTAGTTACTATAAACTTACTTAAATATTTAATACTAATAAAATATATTAATAAACTATAAAATAAAGAAACAAGAAGTTATCTTTATTAAGAGAATAAATTCTTAATACTATTATCTTAATAACTTTCTAAGCATAGTAATACTTTAATAATAAATAGTTTATATTTAATAATTATAAAAGAATAATAAGTAAAAATATATATAAAGGAATAATTTTCCTCTCTATACAGTAAATTAATTTATTAAATTCTATAGTAATATAATTTAGATAACTATTTAAAATTAATATTTTATATTAACTCTTAGTCTTTAAAGCTATATACTTCTTGAAGATTTTTTAAAGCTACTTAAAACTAAGGTTATTATTTATTTATTTATTTTTATTTTAAGCTAATTTAATATAATTGTATAAAACTAGAGAAAATTAATTAGTTTAATACTTCTTTACAACTATAATAATTTGTATAGGCAAGGCTTATCCTATAATAATAATATTAATATAAGAAGTTATAGTTACCTACTTATAATTCCTAAGTTATAGTGTTTTTACATAGCTCTTTATATTTTTAAACTATAAATAATTTTAATAATAAAGACAATACTTATTTGGAAGCTACTTTTATTTATGTTATAGATATTTTGCTTTTTAATTTTATATTGTAATATATATTATAATAGGTTTGGATTAGCCTTGAATAAACTCTAAATCCTTATATTTATATATTAATTTTTATGTATATTTAAAGCTTTGTTAAATATTTAATAATTATAATTTAGGGAGTTAAGCTATATTGACTTATATTAAATATTTAATAATTATAATTTAGGGAGTTAAGCTATATTAACTTATATTAAAAATCTATACTAAAAGTACTAATTATCTTTGATATTTTCTATAATTTATATTTAAATTTATATATAAAGTAATTCCCTTAATATATTGTTAAAAATTTTCCAAAATAAATATTAAATATAATTACTATAGATAAAATAATATTAACCCTTTTTATAAGTATTAAGGGTTATAAGAACTTACCCTTTATTAGAATTAAGTATTATTTTGTGATAATATATAATAGTAATAATAATAATTCGAATTTAAGAATAGAAGCTTAGGTGCGGAAAAAAGTTATCTACTCTATGTCTTGATTCACTTAGTATTTAATTATATTAATAAGGAGAATTTTCTCCACTTATATTTTTCAATATATTCTTTATTTAAAGAATATATATAATAGCTTTGTAGAAATTAAACTTAAGCTACTAAATAAAAAATTAGTTTTATAAGGAATTAGAGTTCCTAGGAACTAGCTAATTCCAAATTAGCTAGCGAAGCGAGGGCGAGATAACGTCGAATCACTTGCGAGTCATCCTTTGACAAATTATTTAATATTAAACTATACATAAAACATTTAGTAGTTTAGAAGTAAATTAAATTAAAATAGAAGAATAAATTATTAGCTCCCCTATACTAGTAGTCCAAAGGAATTCTATATAACTATCCAGGAGATATTTTTGTAATTAATATAATACTTATTCGAAATTTTGTCTTATCTATAATTAATTTAAATTACTTTTTTATTATTTGAGGATTTTTATACTTTGTATATTAATTAATAAATTATATTAAGAGTTTTTGTTTACTTGAAAGCTATAGTATTGGATAAATCTATAAATTATATTTTACTAATAAAGGTAAGTTTAAGTTAAGGTTTTAATTAAACTAATAATAGAAGTAGTATTGGTATTAAGTTGAGTTATAACTTAGCTTAGCTTTCTTTAATGTATATTTATAATACTAATAATTTATTTCTTAAGTTTACTCTTTAGGAATAAATAATTTTTACTTATTTATGTTTGTGAAAAGTTATTTTATTAAGGTAATTGGTAGGTGTACTTTTAGGTATATTATATACCTTTATGCAGCTAGTTTTTAATTTAAAAAGACTTTTATAATAAGCTCTAGGGCTTATTTTATTAGTATGTCCAATAGTCCCACAGCCACTACAGCGTGGTGGAGCACGCTGGCGAGGCCTAGATGCCTGTTCCTCAATCTGGTCCCCGGCCTGCGCATCAAGCTGCTGAATACAATTTAGACCTTTTTACAGACAAAACAATATCCTTTCCTAGTATACTATGTCTCCTTGCCTTCTTTTTCGTTTGCCCCTTGTTTTTAGCCCATAAAGCCTTAATTTCTTGTTGAAGAAGAAGGTTTATATTTATTGCCATCTGAGCAGCCCTTTCAAAATATTGAATATGAGAGACTGGGCTACTAGAAAGTGTTCCTTTTTTCTGAAGACTCTTCTATAGGCTACGGACTTTGTGATCAAACTAACAAATATTCCGAGGTATTTGAAAAGCAGAGGAGATTAAGCCTTCAACTTCAATAAGGGGTAGTGTTGGTGTACGAAGTTAAAAGATAATTTTCTTAAGAACCCGGTCTTTATTAAGTGGTTTAAGACTTGATCCTGTAAAACCATTATATATATTCCTTTTAATAAAAAACCTTATATATATAAAAGGATATAGGTGGAGGAAATCCTTTTTATCAATATGGTTGTTTCTAGCCACCATTATACCCTCAATTAATTTGCCATATATATATTTAAATAGCCTAAAAACACCAATATCTAATAGTTGAAAAAGATAAAATATATGTGGAGGCATACAAAGACAGATAATTGTATTCTCTTTACAAAAATTGTCGAACTCTGGAGTTTAATGACTAAAATGGCTATTAAGAATAAGCAACCGCTTCGCACCAGTTGAATAATGTTTAGCATATGCATGAAACAGATTCTTTAGCCAATAAAGGCCAAGTTTGTCTGTTGTCCAGCCATTCTTACTTAATACAAATATCCAACCTATATCTTTATGAAGATTGGGTTCTTGATACCAAGTAGTCTGTTGTTCTTGTCCCTTTAAGATAACCATTGGTAGTATGGAAATCCCCTTAGAACTCATACACTCAATAATTGTGACTTATTTACGATTTCCATGAATAACTCTCCGAGGTCTTTTATTACGCTCTATTATAGTAATAACCTTAGAGGTTGAATAGAGCCCCATTGAAAAGCCAGTTTCAGCAAAGTTCCAGATATTATTCTCATGTATATTATACTCTTGAATAGCTGTATGTATAGTCTCAAGCCACTGTTTTATGACCTTTGGATCCTCCTGCTTTGCACATTGATATATAATTCTTTGATTATATCATGTACGTAGCGTTGGATCGCGTTTGACAAATTTAAATACCCGATTGACATCTAGGATTTTAACAAGATCCCGTGTACGCTCAGAGAGTAAAATTTATGTTATTCCACGTAGGAACTCCGGTTGAATTGAAAAGCCTTATTTATCTATATCCAATAGGCATTTAACAAGAACTTCTTCTTCAAGAACTATTAATTTATGGCCATTGGTGCGTGTTTCTGAGCGTGGTTTTCTTCCTTTAAGGTGAGTATGAAGGATAGGCTTAGATATACTATAGATCTCTACAGCACGTAGTACTAATTTAACTTTTTGATTTTTATAAGCTTTATATATGAAGGAATTTATATTTAAATAATGTAATAAATTTAAAGTATATTTTTTTCTACTGTTTTATTTGTAAATATATTATTATAAGCTTAATTATATTTAATATTAGCAAGGTAATTTTATATTGCAATTAAACTAATATTTAATAATATAAAGAAATAATTATAAGTTTATTTCTTTATTAATAAATATTTACATTTAAAAAACTAATTATTTTATATATATAATAAGTATACTAATACTATAAAATATAAATAAAACTATAAACACTTATTTATATTTAAAATATATATATTAAAAAAAATAACAATAAGTATTTATTAATATAAAACTTTAATTTTTACTACTTATATAAATAGTTAAAAAATATAATATAATAATAAATAAATATATAAAGACAAATAATAACAATATAAATATATTAAATTCTTAACTAATTAATTAAATAATTTTTTACAAGCTTCCTTAATTAATTAAAATTAAAATATTAAATAAAATATAATAATAGCAAGTAATAAAACAATACATTAATTTTAAGAAATATTATATAAAATTATAATATTAAATACTATAAATAAAAACTTTTAACAATTAAAAGTTATATAAACTAACTACTAAAGTATTATACTTATTATAATTAATTTTAAGTAAAAAAATATTAGTATAAATATTATTGTAATGAAAAATTTTTGATTAATTAGTAATAAATTATAACTTATTCCCCAATATTTTAAAGATAATAATTAAAGAATTATTTATAAAAATATTTTTTTACCCCTTTATATAATTCTTTAGTAGTAGTTTAAATTACTTTATTAAGTAGTTAATTTAAGCTATAATAACTATTGTTAAAACTTTACTAATAGTATTTAATAATGTTATATTATTAATTAATAATAATTTTTAAAATTTAAATTATTATTTTTTTTAATTTTAATAAATACTTATTAAATATTAAAAATACTTTAAATAATAACTTATTATAAGGCAAGTGTTAAATAATTAAATTAAATTTAGTTTTACACTTTTAGTTTTAAAATTTTTTCTTGGTACTATATTAAAGAATTAACGAACTTTTTTATAACTTTTATTTTAATATAATTTATAGCTAAGCTAACTACTTCCTCTGTGACTACGAGAAAATTAAAGCTTTTTTAACTACTAACACCATTAAGTTAGACTATATAAAAGATAAAATGGATTGCTATTTACTAGGACAGCTTCTTATTGTATGTTTTACAGTCCTGCAGCCACTGCAACGCGCTGGAGCTCGCTGGCGAGGCCTAGATACAGGCTCTTCAACTTGCACTTCAACCTACTCTTCAAAATACTGAAGATAATTATGACTTTCCTATACAAATATAAAGAAATTAGTCCCTAGAGTAACATGTTTCCTTCTTTTATTTTTCGTCATTTATTTTTAGTGTATACAACTTATTTTCTTGTAGAAGGAGGTTTATGTTTATTGCTATTTGTGTAGCCTTTTCAAGATGTTAAATACGAAAGATTAGATTGCTAAAAAGCTTCTTTTTTGAAGGCTTCTTTATATAGTATAAACTTTATAATTAAGTTGGTGAGAATTCTAAGGTGTTTAAAAAGCAGAGGAAATTAATCCTTTAACTCCAACAAGAGGTAGTATTGGTATATAGAGTTAAAAGGTAATTTTTTCAAGTAACCAGTCTTAATTAGATAGCTTAAAATAGTTCCTATGAAACCATTACAAATATTCTTTTAAGTAAAGATTGTTTTATGTGCAGAAGAAATATAGATATAGGAAATCCTCTTTATAAATATAGTTGTTTCCAACCATTATTATACTCTCCACTAATTTATTATATATATTAATATTCAAAGATCAAAAGAGATAAATGTGGAGGCATACAAAGGCAGGTAATTGCATTTTTTTTGCAGAAATTATCATAATAACTTAAATAGTTATCAAGAATAAGCAACCACTTTACACTAGTTGAATATAGCTTGGAAAAAGGGTTAAATAGGTGTTGTGACATACAACACCTATCTTATCTATTATCCAACTATTAGGGCTATTAGTAAGCTTCCAATTTAGATAAAGATTAAGCTCTTGATACTATGCAGCCTGGTATTATTTCCCTTTTAAGATAATTATTAGAGGTATATGGATCCCTTTTCAATTAACATATTTAATAATAGTAACTTATTTTAATTTCCTTGGATAACCCTTTTGAGGTTTTTTACTATGGTCTACTATAGTAATAACCTTAAATATTAAACAAAGCTTTATTGAAAAGCTACTTTTTTAAAATTTCCAAATATTGTCTTTATATATATTATACTTTTAAATAGCTTCGCATATTATTATAAACTATAGTTTTAAAACCTTGGGATTCTCCTATTTTATATATTAATAATTCTTTAATTATGTTTTATATATAATTTAGGATAATATATAGTAAAGAAATAAACTCCCTAAAGATTACAATAAATTCATATATATTTATAGAATAAAACCAATATTTCTATACAGAAACTGCTAAATTAAAAAACCACTTTTATTTATATCTAATAAGCACTTCACAAGGACTTTTTCTTCAAGAACTATTAATTTATAGTTATTAGTATATGTTTTTAACTATAGTTAAATTCCTTTTAAGTTAATTAAGAAAAGTAGCCTTAGGCATATAAAATACTACAGCAATGTGTAATTTTAATTAGACTTTTTTATTTTTATAAGCTACAATAATACATTTAAAATTCTTGAGAAACGAAGTATTTTATACTATAGTAGTGAAAATATAAGTAATGTGTCGAAAAATAATTATTGTTAGGTATTGATGCGAAAATAGTTAGCTCGGCTGTGTGGTTAGCTTAGCCATATAGTTAGCTTAGCCATAAATTACATTATTTAAATTAATATTATTAATTTTTAATGTAAGGCTTTTTAAAATAATTATAATTTTCCCTTAAAATTATTCTTTAAAGTATTATTTAATTAATACAATATTAATATAAAGGTAAAAAAAAGGCTTACTTTATTTAAGCCTATTTTATTAGTTATTATAATTTATTAGGTCTTCCCTTTTTACTTTTTCTCAATACTAAGTTTATAGTATTTTATATTATACTTTTTTTAGGTAGTTAAATTAATGTAGTTTAACAGTAAGCTGTGTATAACAATAAGCCGTGTGGTCAACCACCGACCAAAATTCAACACCCTACTAATTTCAAAACTTTTTACCACTATATAAAAATGGTAAAATTTTAACTATTTACTAGGATATTTCGACTAATTAACTTTCCTTATTGTAATTATTATATTATAGTAGGTTCTGTAAGCTTAATAAAGAAAATATTAATAGTAATGACTTTTTTCTCTCTTTTACCTTTTGTAATATATTTTTAATAGTTAAACTTCCTTTATTTTAAATAAATATTGATTTTTTTTGTCTTTATTATTTATTAATAAATTGTATAAATTGATAATTTTTTGGATTTTATATTGCAATTTTAGCTTTTTTATTATTTTTTTAAAATACTAGTTTATAATTAATAAATAAAAAGGATAATTTTTAACTTCTTTTAGCTATTTTTTTATTAATTTAATTAATAAAAATTTATAGTCTTTTTAATAGTCCTTTGCACTTTTTATATTAAATATTATTTTCTTATATATATTATAATTTGTGGAGCAATTTTTTTATATCTTAGTTTAAGCTTAGCTAATTAAATTATTTGGATATTAAGGCTCTTATTATATTATACCTAAGGTGTTTAACTAAGTGAGAATTATAAGTCTCTTGGATAATTCTAATACATAATAGTTTATAATATAGTATTTAAATATATTCCCTCAATGCAAGTATTTTTTTCATTAACTAAATATTTTATTATAAAGATAAGTAGTCCCTATTAAGGTAGTAGCTATTTTTTGCTATTTATAATTACTTGTTGGATAAGCTAATAATATTTATTAATATTTAGGGTATTTTTGCATAGTTAGTATAATAACTTTTTAATAAAGGGATTTATTGGTGGATTAAATTTATCCTTAGTGCTTTTAGTCTTACCTTTAGTTATAAAGCTTAATATTATCTTTAATAATATAAGTTATAGCTTAGCTATTTATATAAGGCCTCCTTTATAATGCTTTTTAAATTTAAATAGTTAGAAATATTTCCTAGTAAGCTAGTTATTATTTTAATTTTATAGTATACTTTATTTGTAGTGTAATAAAGTGTTGGGGACTACTACCTTATTGCTTACCCAAAATTTTTAATTGAAAATTGTAATTAGCTAAAAGCTTTGCCTAATAAACTTAATATTTACTTAACTTTTATTTTTTATAAAATCTTTTTATACTTTATAAAAGTATTTTTCCTAGAGAAAAATACTATTAGCCTTAAGATATTATTATTAATATATTAGGAAAGTCCTCCTATTATATAATTAAAGGAATTAGCCTTAAGTATAGTTTTCCTATTTAAGTTTTATTATATTAAAATTAATATAGAAATTAACATAGCTTTGAAAAATTTAAATACTTATTTATATTATTTAATTTATTTAAAAAAATTTTTTTTAGTAAAAATTATAAATATTATAAGAATAAAAAACAAGTATAACTCCCAATAATAATTAGCAAATTTAATAAAATTATAAACTCCTTTAATAGTTTGGGGTTACTTCTAAGATTTAATAGTTTTAACTTTTAAGTTTACTCGAATTTTTTTATTAATATTTATAATAAACTTAAGATATTTAATACTTTAGGCTTCAAACTTATATTTATTAATATTAATTTTTAGGCTAGTATTTAATAATTTTTATAAAATTCTCTACTACTTTTTATTAAAGGCTTAATATTTTTTACTTTTAAGTATTATTATTTATAATAAATATATAAAAATAACTACTAAGAAATTATAATTAATTTAATTTAAAGTAATTCCTTAATAATAAAATATTAAATTTATTATAAAATATAGTAATAGTAATTATATTATAATTTATTGTTTTAATTTTATCACTTAATTTTAATTTTTTAATATTAAAATATTAATTATTAATTAAAAGAAATATATAAAAGTCTACTTATTACCTTTTAATATAATTAAAAATATTAATTATGTAATAGTATTTTTAATAACTATATTAAATAATGTAGTATAATAACTATATTATCTACTAAAATTTTTAAATGTTTTTATTTTTTATTATATTATTAAGATAAATATTAAAATATTATATATATTTACTAATAAACTTAATAAATTAATTTAAACTAAAATTAAAATAAATATTAATAAACTTATTATTCTAAAAAGAAATATATTAAGTTTATAAAAAGTTTATATTAAAAGTATATTAAAGGAAATATATATTTCATTATCTTTAATTTACAAAGTATTTAAGTATTTTTTATTTTTAAATTTTATATAATTTAGTTTGTAGTTATTTTAATTATAAGTTAAAAATTAAATAAATTTTATATATTAACTTTTTTTAATTATTTTAATTATTATTAATTATTAATTTATAGTTACTTTAATTATTATTAATTATTATTAATTATTATAATAATAAAATTAAGCTTTTTATAATTTAAACTTATCTTTTAATAAAATTTATAAATTATATTAAAATTATTATTATAAAATTATTACTAATTTGCTAGCTAAGAAAGTAACTTGTAATTTATATATATATATATATATTTACTGCTTATTAAGCAATTCTTGGTTTTTTTTACTTTATTATATTATGTTGTAGAGTTGTAGTATACACTTTATATTAATAAGGTATATAGCTTTATAACTTTATAACTATAGTATTTTATTATAATAATTAATTAGTTGTAATAATTTTTGTAAACAATTAAATTTAAAGGCAACAGCCTTTGAATAATATAAAATATTAACTAGTTTTAGATTAAAATTAGTAAATTTATTTTTAATAGCCTTTAACTTATATTAGTATTAAAGATAATAAAATATTAATTAAATAGTAAAAGAATTAGTATTACTAGCACTTACCTAGTTATACCTCTGGCAACTTAAGCCACTAGGGCTGTCACGACCCTAGACCAAGCGGATATAAGCTCGCCGGCTTAATCCCCCAAGAAGAGGGATATCTTCAAGGTTTCACAAGTTCTCTTTGATTTCTTTCCTTTTTCTCCTTAGCTTAGTTTTCTCGAATAATGTCGCCTAGCTAGTTAGATAGCTTCTATAGCTCTAATACTATTAAATTAGATGTCACAAGGGCGGCAGCCCGTAGCTACAACTTAACTTGCCGTAGCAGCAAAAAGCACCCGCTATATAATAATAGTAATTGGTGCCCAAGGGCTCTAAACCACAATATTTGTTAATTAATTAATATGTTAATATATAATTTCTAATAAAAGAACTTTTAATTTTTATGCTTTTTTATTAAATAATTAGCTTAATAATTATTTAATTATAACTAAGTAAAATTAATTTATTACCTTATATATAAATTGTAATAACCCTACTAGAACTCCACTACCGAGAAATTTTCGCCTCGAGAGGAGGCGAGGGGCAAAGGCGTCAACCCCCTGAGCTAAAATCCAAATAAAACTACCAGGAGCTAGAGGACGAAGGATCTCCTAGATATAGTTATATACAACCCTCTAGACTGCTGGCATAGCAGAGCCAGCCATCCGTTCTGTTCTATTTTATTCCAATTCAATTTACTCCCAACCTGCTGAACCCTTTGCACATGTCCTAGTACCAAGTAATTATCTGAACGGTGACTTGCAAGCGACTCGACGTCGTCTCGCCCTCGCTTCGCCAGCCAACTTAAGGTTAGTTGGCTCGTATGAACCTAGTTCCTTACATTAATATAATAAAACTATTTAACCTTTCCCTAGGAAATTAATTATTAAAAAAATTTTTATAAAAAAATATACTATATAATTTATTTTAAATACAAAGTATTTAAATATTTCTATTTAATTAAATTTTTATAATTTTTAAGTTATATATTTTTTAAATTATTAAATTAATAAAATAATTATTTATAAATTAATATTTTAATATATAATTTTTATATAATATATTTTGTAAATAATATTTAATTATAAACTTTTTATTTTCCCCTTGTACTATTTTTTTTGTTTATTTAATTTTTTTATATTATTATATATATATATTATAGTAAAAGAAAATTTAAATAAGTATTAATAAGTTAAATTAAAATTAATTAACTAAACTTAAAAAGTAGTACAAGTAATAAAAAGTAGACTAGTAAAAATAACCTACTACTTAACTAAGTCTTATTTAATAGAAATAAACTGCTACTGTACTACTAATTTTTAAATGCTACTAAGTAATACTATATTAATTAATTCCGTTGTGAAGCTTTAATTAACTAATTAATTAACTTAATTTAACTATATATACACTTACTAGCCTCTATACTAATTAATAAAGTTACTGTTTAATAGTTAAGCTTACTACTAAGTTAAATATAAAAATTATATATAGTAGAAGCTATATATAATAAAAGATTTTTAGCTTTTCTTCAAAGTTTTATTTGTTATTTATGTTTTTATTATTATTAATATAACTTACTTTTATTTTTATTTTTATATTAAGGTTGTAATTATCCTTAAGGATAATTAATTATGTATTTTATTTTTTTATAATATAATTATTTATGTTTACTTATACTTTATTTAATTAATTTAAGGGGCTTAAAGAAAATATTATGTAACTTATAAATTAACTAGTTATAAATATAAATTGTAATATTTAATAAGTTAATTTAAGAAGGGACTAACCTTTAGAATTTATTAGTAATTAGTTATTTAATATATTTTTATTATATATTTAATTATAACTTAATATATTAAGGGTATTAGTAAGTATATATTATATTATTTACTCTTTATAGTAATATATATATATTATTATATTTATTATATCTTAAACTAATGTAATTTTCCCTATTTATATTTATATTAAAATAAAGCTTTAAACTTAACAAAGAACTTATTTATAGCTTAAAGTTTAGTTTTACAAAAATATATATTATATATAAACTCTTAATATTTAACCTATTAAGCTTTTTAAATATTTCTAGTTAATTCTTTTAATGTTAACTTTAAAAATTTTTAGTTTTTATGCTTATACCTACTATATTGCTACCTTTTTATTGTTATTTTTGTTGAGGTATTTATATTTGTTGTAATTATATTTTTATATTTAGGTAACTATTAAAATTAAATTAGTTGCTAAGTAGTATATAGTTAGTTTAATTGTTAAACTATTTGTTTTATTAAATACTAACTTAGCTAACTTAATTAATAATAATTAATAATTAAAGAATATATAAGTTTAAAATTTTTTATTTTTTTTACAAGTGGAAATTATAAAATTTATTATTCTATTAGTTAATGGAAATTACTTATTAAAATTTAATAAATAATTAATTTAATTAATTATTCGATAACTAATAAAAATAGTTAAAAGGAAGCTTTAACTAATAAACGCAGTACGGCTAAAGTCACGACAAATTACTATTTCTACCTGTAACTAAGCTTGAATTACAGCTTATTTCAGCTTTATTTAGCTAAATTTCTTTATTTTATTATAAAAAGATATATTTAAGTAGTAATATTATTTAACAATATTAACTAGTTTAAAGAAGTTTAGTATATAATAAATTATAAGATAAAAAATTTTTTAATTTTTAAGTATTATAAAAAATATTTACAATAAAATTATAAAATATTATAAAAAATTTAAGGAAATTAAGGAATTTATTTAAACTTAGTTAAAAGAATAAAATTTTAATTAATACAATCAAATTAATATAATCAAATAAATATAATTAATAATATATTAGCTTTAATATTAAGTCTTATTTAAATATAATATATATAAGGGAATTTACGTAATTTCAAATTTTATATATTAAATTAACTAAGTAATACTTAAATAAATAATATTAATTTAACTTAAATTTATTATTAAAATATTAAAATACTAGTTCTATAACCAACGTAATCAACCACCGAACCGCCCATTTCTCCAGAACCGTTAAATTCTATCTTGGTATTATTTAATGTATTTTTTTCTTACTATTAATATTTAAAAAAATACCTTTATTTCAAGGAAATTAAATGCAAATAGCTATATTTCCTATGAAAAGAAACAATTTCAATCAATAACAATAGCTACTAAAGTCTTTGGAGTGCCTAAAGAAACCCTTTGTGATTAGCTTTAGTCTTAAACTACGTACAGAAATATACACTAATAGCCATAGGTTAATAATTCTTAAAGAGGAAGTCTTTGCGAAGCACTTGCTATATGTAGATAAATAAGGCTTTTTAATTTGGCTAAAATTCCTATAAGGAATAATATAAATTTTATTTTGTGAGTGTACAGGGAATCTTATTATAACCCTAATATTAATTAGGTATCTAAGTTTGTTAAACGCTATCTAGCCCTGTGTATACGATATAATCAGAAGATTATATACTAATATACAAAGCAGGAGGATTCAAAGGTCTTAAAACAGTGGTTTAAGACCGTATATATAATTATTCATAAACATGGTATCTACAAGGATAATGTCTGGAACTTTGATATAACTAGCTTTACAATAAAACTGTACAATTTCTGAGGTTATTACTATACTGGAACCTAGTAAAAGACCTTATACAACTATGTCAAGATATTGTAAATAAATTATAATCATTAAATATGAGAGCTCTAAAGGGACTCCTATACCTCCAGTAGTTATCTTAAAAGGGAAAGAACATAAGGCTGCCTGGTATCAAGAGCCTAATCTTTATCCAGATTGGAGGCTTACCAATAGTCCTAACGGCTAGACATCAGATAAGATAAGCCTTAAATAGTTGGAGCATATATTTGACCCATTTTCTAAATTACATTCAACTGGAGCCAAATAGTTTATTTATTCTTAATGGCTATTTAAACTATTTAAATCCAAACTTTGATAATTTTGCAAGAAGAAAATAATTATTTGTCTTTGCTTTGTATGCTGCTACATATATTTCACCTGCTTCAACTGCTTGATATTAGTATTTTTAGACTGTTAAAATATGTATATGGGAAATTAACTAATTGTATAATGGCGGCTAGAAACAACTATATTAATAAAGAGGATTTCCTATATTTATATTCTCCTGCACGGAAGCAGTCTTTACTAAAAGAATACTTGTAATGGCTTCGCAGAAGCTAGTCTTAAGCCGCTTAATTAAGACCGGGTGCTTGAAAAAATTTCCTTTCAACTCCATATGCCAACGCTACCTCTTGTTGAAGTTGAAGGATCAATTTCCTCTGCTTTTCAAACACCTCAGAATCCTCGTTAGCTTGATTATAAGTTTCGCAGTTTACAAAGAAGTCTTCAAAAAATAATGCTCTCTAGTAGCCTAGTATCTTGTATTTAATATCTTGAAAAGGCCGCACATAGCAATAAATATAAACCTTCTTCTTCTACAAGAAAATAAATTTGTAGAGTAAAAAATAAGGGCAAAAAAAGAAAGCAAGGAAATGTGTTGCTCTAGGGACTAATCTCTTTATATTTGTACAGGAAGGTCGTAATTATATTTAGTAGCTTAAGACGCAGGTTAAGGAGCAGGTTAAAGAGAAGGCACCTAGGCCTCGCAAGCGAGCTCCACAACGCTGCAGTGGCTGTGGGACTCTTGGACATACAATACGAAATTGCCCTAGTAAATAACTATACATTTCATCTTTTAAATAGTCTAATTTAATGTTGTGGAGGTTGAAAAGCTTCAAAGTCCATGGAGGTGTGCGGAGAAATAGGTAGTTTAGTGGTGTGGGCGGTTCGGTGGTTAATTACATTACTAATAGAAACTTTAAATTATATAAAAAAAATAAATTCTTTACTGTAAAACTACTAAGTTTAATTAATTATATTAATTAAAATATTGTAAATATAAGTATAATAGTTTACTACTATAAAATTATTAGAAAATGTATTTTACCAAAACAAAAATATAAAATTAAGTTTTTTATATTTTTAATTAAAGATAAAATAATATTCTTTGTTATTTTTAAATTTATAGTTTAAGTATTATACTACTTAGTATAATAAGTTTCTAGTAATAATAAATTATATATTTATAATTTTAATAGTTATAATATTGTATAATTAAAATTCTTAGTAGTTTGTTTTATATAAATTTTTTTTTAAATAAATTAAAATATTTATTATTTAGCTATTATTAAATTTTATTATTAATATTAAATGGTAACTTTAAATTTTTTTTAAAGGTTAAAAGTTAATATAAATAATTTTTGTTGGTACAATAATTAATTTAAATATATTAACAATAAATAATTATTCTATTAGTATTTATTTAATAAATAATAGTATAATTACAGTGTTTAATTATTGTATTTAATTTTAATATTTAAGTTTATTTTCACTTAAAATAAAGGATATATTAAATTATTTTATGTTTTTTAATATTTAACTAAAAAAAAATTAATATAATTTATAACATAGGCGACTAGCCTACAATACTACCTTAAAACCCTTTAATTTAAAATTAAAATCTTAAATAGCAAAGATTAAAAATTAGCTTAATAAATAAAGAATTAAATACTAATACCTCCAAGAATTATTATAATAAAAACTCAAAAGGTATAGTAGTAGTAGTGTTTCATTCTGTATCTGCCAGTCCACCTCCCACTATCTCCTGACTAAGTATAGCTAACTAATTATAATATAGTTTAATTATAATAACAAGCTGTGCAGTCAACCACCTACCCCTCTGAAATTCGACACCTTATTAATTTTGAAGCATTTTAACAAATACTTATTATAACTTCGATATTAAAAGAAGAGTAAATAGAAACACCATTAATACTTTTACTAAAGGTTAATTTAAATCAAAAAGAACCTGTGCTAAAACTTTTTGACGTGCCTCCAAAAACCTTTAGAGATTAGTTTAAAGGAATTACCTTTCATGAAAATTCTCTTACAATGATCACTGTTGAATTAAATTATTTAAAAGATGAATGTATAGTTATTTACTAGGGCAATTTCGTATTGTGTATTCAACAATCCCACAGCCACTGTACCGTGCTAGAGCTCTCTGGCGAGGCCTAGATGCCTGCTCCGCAACCTACTCCTTAATTTATATATTAAGTTGTTGAATACAATTTTAATTTTCGTGTATAAATAAAACAATATTATTACCTAGAGTAGCATGCCTCCTTGCCTTCTTTCTCTTTTTACACTTATTGTTATCTTAATTTTTTGTTGGAGAAGAAGGTTTGTATTTATTACTATCTGCGTAGCCTTTTGAAGACATTGTATATAAGTTATTGGATTATTAAAGAGTTTTCTTTTCTTTTGAAGACTTCTTTATAGGTTGCGAGCGTTATAATCAAGCTAACGAAAGTTCTGAGGTGTTTGAAAAGCAAAGGAAATTAAACCTTTAACTTCAATAAAAGGTAGTATTAGTATATATAATTAAAAAGTAATCTTTTCAAGAACCCAATCTTAATTAAGTGGCTTAAGCATAGCTCCTGCAAAGCTATTACATATATTCTCTAGATAAAAGACCTTTTTGCATGCAGGTACATATAGATATAAAAGATCTTCCTTATTGATATAGTTTTTATTATTATTATTCCTTTCGTTAATTTTCGATATATATATTTAAATATTTAATAATAAAAGTATATATCCCAAAAACACCAATCTAATAATTATAAAAGATAAGAGGTATAAAGAGGCATACAAAGACAAATAATTATAACTTTTTACAAAAAGTATTAAGCTAAAATGACACCAAGAATAAGCAACCGCTTTGCACCAGTTGAATAATATTTAGAATATAGTTCAAACTATTCTTTTAACTATTCTTGTCCAGCTATTCTAATGTTTTGCAATAGCATAGCCTTTATTAAAAAAGAACTACTTCTTGAAATTAAGCTATTTGTTGAGATTTTATTTTTAAGATAATTTATAGGAGTATAGAGATTTCTTTTGAACTTATATATTTAATAATTATAATTTATTTGCAATCTCTTAAATAACTCTCCGAGGTTTTTTTACTATATTTATTATAATAATAATATAAATAATTAAATTATAAAAATAATATTAAGCTTTACAATTAAAAGTAATTAAAATTAAAAAAAATAATTCTACTAAAAATAAATTTAATTTATTAATAAACTTCTTTATTAAAAATTTATTATATTAATTATAAAAAAATACCTTAAATACTAATAAATATTATTAACTTATTTAATAAATAATTATAAATAATAAAAAATAACTTTTACCTTAATAAAAACTACTTATTTTTATAATAAAATATTTAATTAATAAAAAAAATACTTATATTTGTAATAAGCTAAGCTTAATACAAGGCTTTAAATACCCTTAGTTAAACTATAAAGTTTCTTATCTTAGTACTTAAGTGTTGAAATATTATATTTTATTACTTTTTACTACTTTATTTATTTTAAGCCCTTGGCTTGGAATTAGTATAAACTTATTATTTTACCTTAAGCTTACTAGGTAAATAAACCCCTAGGAGCTACACTACTTTTTTTCCTTTTTTTTTTTAAAATTTAATATACTTGTAAAGTAACTTAGCTAATTAAATAAATTACTTTAAAACTATTATAATATTAAAGAAAATATATTTAAATATTATACTATAAATTATTATAAATTATTATAAATTAAAATTAGTTAAAAAACTTATAATTTTTACCTAGTTAAATACCTTAAATATAATATAATGAAACTTTAATATTTAAATAATTTACTTAGTTAAACTTAAGTTAAAATATAAAAAATTCTTTTAAAATTATAATATATATAAAAAGTATAAAGAATTATTAAAACTATTATTAATTCTTAAGTATTAATAAATAAAAATATTAATTAACTTTATTATAAACTTAGTATTATTAAAACTTAATAAAACTACTAATATAATAATAATTATAAATAAATTATTTAAAAATATAATTTTTAAATAAATAACTTTAATAATAATATTAAATAAGTATTTAATATAATATTATAAATTTCTTTAAATAATTATTTTTAACTAAGGGACTTAATTTATAATAGTAATATAAAAAATAATTTACTAATTAATATAAATTACTTATTTTTTTATTATATATTTTTAAAAGTTAATAATATTATTAAATAAATAAATTAAATAGTTAAAGCTTACTTTTATTTATATATAATATATTAATAAAAAATTAATAAAAATTATTACCTATAGTAATATTAGTAATTAATAATTAAAATATTATATTTATTAAGATAAGCCTTTTTTTACTACTTATAATTATAATATTAATTTAATAAAGTTTTTATAAATTATAATTTTTTAATTATTTAAAGAAAAAAATTTATTTTTTACTTTTAAAAAATTATAAAATTTACTTAAGCTATAATAATAACTATATAAAAATAATAAAAGAAATATACTAACTAATACTATTAAGTAATAAAATAATTTAATATTAAAAATAAAATTTAATTATAGTTAAAAATATTTAAATAAATTAACTTTTCCAAGAAGCTTAATTAAATTAATATTAAATATATAATTTTAAAGTTAATAAAACTTTATACTTACTACTTAAATATATTATTAAGTATTTACTTTATTTTTTATATTATATTATTAAAGTAAGTAGTAAAGAATTTATTACTATTATAAATTTATAATAATATTTAATTTATAACTTTACTAAACTTAAATAATAATAAAAAATATTAAAGTTAAGGAAATTTTATAAGTAATTTTATTTTAAAAAAGTTAAAGCTTTTGTTAAATAAATAAAATATACTTAACTAATATAAAAGCTATTAAATAACTTCTTAAAAATAGTAGCTTTAAATATTTATAAAGCTATATATAGTTAATTTTAATACTAAGTACTTTTATTACTAAAGAGAAAAATAATATAATGTACTAGGCTTAATATAAAGCTTTAGATATTTTTAGCTAATATTAATAGTAATTAATTAAAGTTTGTAGCTTAGTTTATAAATTTATTTTATTACTTTTTATTACTTTATTTATTTTAAGCTTTAGCGCTTAAAATAACTATAAATTTATATTATTTTACCTTAAGGTCTTTAAGTAAATAAACTTTTAGAAGCTATATTATTTTTTTTAAAATTTAATATACTTATAAAGTAAATTAATTTAATTAAATAAATTACTTCGAAATTATTATAATATAAAAGCTTAAGGTAATTTTATATTAAGTAAAAAACTTTTAAACTTAAGCTTATTACTAAGCTTTAGCCTATAATACTTAAGCTATTTTTATTTAAATTAATATTTTTTTAATAAGTTTATTAAAGAAGTTATAATTTTTTTAAAATTTTATAAATTTTAAGAAAATTTAAATATTCTTAAATATTTTAAGTTTAAGTTAGTTTTTAATAGTTTTTAATTAGTTGAAATTTATTTTAACATTAATTTTTTTAATAATAAATTTTAAGAATTTAATTTTTTATTAATAAAATTTATATTTAATATTAATATTAAGTTAAGTTAAGTTATAAAATTAAACTTAAGGAGTTAAGTTAAAACTTAGCTTAACTTGTAAGTTTAACTTAATAAGCTTAGTATATAATTTAATTGCTTAATATAGTTTAAAGCTAGTTTAAAACCCTTATTTAATTACTTATTTAAAATTAGTTATAGGGTATAATAAAATAGGCCCGAAGGGCAACTATAAAAGTATTTAAATAAAGATATAGCAATACAAAATATTTCGATAAAAAGAAAAAGAAGAAAGGAAAGCTCTAGCTACAGCTCAGAGTAAAATCCACATAGCGGTCAAAGGTAACTCCAGCGTAAGGCTAGTAAGAAGCTTAGGGCAATCCTATGCCAAGCGAAGGACCTTTGGACCTAAGCTCGTTGCTAAGCTTTAGCCCGTAATATTATACCTTCCCTTCTTTGGAGGTAATAACTTTAGCCTTTTATATATTTAAAATTATTATGTTAAATATTTAACTTATTTAATAAAGTATTAATGGCTTTATCCTCTTTGTTGTTTATTAAAAATAGCTTTAGTTTCTTATTTCTCTTTACCCTTTATTAAATAAGCTAGTAGTTAATAATTTAATTAAGTTTACCCAAGTAAAGAATTTACTACTATTAAATAAAATAAGGAAGTATAAAATATATTATAAACCCCCGGGGGCATATTTAAATAATAAGCATAGGTTTTATTTTTTCTATTAATAAATTTAATATATTAAGTATTAAGCTTCTTCGCTAAGCAATTAGTTTTTATATTTTGGAGATTTAGTTTTACTTTATTTTTATTTTATAATTTTATATTAAATTTTGTATTTATTACTAGCTTTCTCTTGGATACTTTGAATTATAGTTATAGTAGTTTGTGCTAGTTTTAAGGTATCTTATAGTTTCCTTACTATTCCTTTAATATATTAAATTAGGCTCCGAAAATTAAATTTCCTGTAAGGTATTTTTGCAAATTTAATAATTTTATATAATATTCGTAGTCTAAGAAAAAAAAAAGCTTATTTCCGTGGAAGCGATATCTTTGTTATTTATAGCTAGTATTATTCTTAGGTAAAAATAAGCTTAGTTATCTTATGTAAAAATCGTAAAGTTATGTAGGTAAACTTCTAAGATTTAATTTATCCTCTTAGTAATACTATTAATTTCTAGGTAATATATTATAAATAATTACTAAGTAATCCATAGAAGCTAAAAAAAGTATTTTTAAAAGGCAAAGATAAATTATTAGCTTCAATTTAAAGTAATAGCAGTAGAAACTTCATAGTAAGCTATAAATACTTTGATAAACTATATATAATTATTTCTACTTGGATATTTAATAAGGGTTTAAGAATAATTTCTTTACTTAACTAGTTTATAATAATTATTATATAAGTGTAGCTATTTAAGTTCAGAACTTTTTAATGAAATTTATAGAAATTTCCTATTATTTTCTTATTTAAGACAAGTAATAGTTTTAATAATTCTTTGTAATAGCTTAACAAAATTACTTTTTAACTTTATACACTAATATTACTTTTTATTAAAGTTAAAAAGCCTTATTTTCTCTAGTTTTTAAATAAAATTTTTACAAACTTAATTATAAAATTTATACTTAAAAAAGTCTTTAAAAGGAAAGAATTCTTTTTAGTAGCTTAGTTTTTTATATTTAATATTTTTAGAAAAATTAACTTAAATAATAAATATAAAAATTTCCCCTTTAATAAAAAATTAAAGTTTTATAAATTAAAAATAAATAAGAAATACAATATTATTTTATTTATACAAAAAACTTTAAATTGTATTTAACAATTTAATATATACACTAAGAATTAAATTAAGGAATAAGTATTTAAGCCTTGTTAGTATACTTTACTATGCTATAGTAACTATAAGACTATTAAATATACTATATATAGTTATATAAAATTATTTATTTAATTATTAAATAATTTAATTTAATAAAGCTAGTACTTGAAGCGCTTTAAAAACTTAGCAATTGTAGTAATAATTTATCGCTTTAGTAGTATTTATTATTTAGTAGTTAATTAATGTAATTTATAATTAAGCTAACTATTTTTTTTATTACTTTTAATAATTATTCTTTAATATTATATATTTATTACTACTATATAAAATATCCTTTTTAGGGATTTTAAATATAAATAGCTATTAATATATATAAAAAATCCTATTAAAACTTTACACTACTATAATATTTAATGTATTTAAAACTATTTTATTAAATTAATTTAAAGGAATTTAACTATAATTAAAACACTAGTAATTATAAACTAATAACTTTTAAAAAAGCTTTATAAGGTACTTGCTAAATATAAATAAATAATTTTTTAATTTAACTAAGCTTTTATATAAATAATAAAATTTTATTTTATAAATTAAGATTTTATTATAATTATTAATGTATTAATTAAGCAAATAATTTTAATTAAATAATATTTAATATTATATACATAATATAACTAAATAATTATATACTAATATATAAAAGAAAAAATTTAAAAATTATAAAACAATAATTTAAAATTATATACACTACTAAATATAATATTTAAAACTTTAATAAAACTAGCTTTTTAATATAACTTTACTTAATATTTAAATTATTATTTTTATAACTTACAAGAAAAAAACTTAAAATATTATTTAAGGGAAGTATAAATAATTATAATTTATTAAACATAAAAGTTCTAAGGGAATTTTTATATTACCAATAGTTGTAAGAGAATTCTTGTATATTTTTTATTTTCTTTAACTATTAAATATTAATGTTTTTTAACTATTTTAAATATATATATATAATAAATTAATTAAGGGAATAATAATTTCTAGCAATAATTATATTAATAAAGAGAATTTTCTACATTTATATCCTTTTATATATAAGTATTTTTAGTTTTATAAAAATTAAGCTTAAGTTATTAAATAAAGATTTAAGTTCTTAAAAAGGTTACTTTTTAACTTTATAAACTAATACTTAACTTTTTTTTATAATTCTTCAAGGAGTTAATAGTATAAATTAAAATATTATTAATATAAGCTAATATAAATTTATTTAAGTACTCCCATAGTATACTATTAATATAATATTAAAAAATTACTAATACTTTAATAAGTCCGAAAGAAGTTATTAATTACTTATAAAGTTTACATTACGTTTGAAATGTAGTTTTTTATTTATTCTTTTTTAATATATATTTTATAAAAAGTAGTAATAATATTTAGTTTAGTAAACTATTTAATTTTAAATAATAATTAAAGGGTCTTATAAATTAATAGTAATAAATATTTATTTTTTTATGTAATATTATTAAATATTTAGTAATTTATACCCCTCTATGGACTTTGAAGCTTTTTAACCACTAACAAAAAAAATTTCAATATGTATAAGTATAGTTTGGGCTTAGGAATACCGCGAATTCGTTATCTTGCTTAGCTCTTACTATTTATTTAATTAAGACCTTAATTTTAGTTTAAACTTACCTATATTAATAACAAATAAGTTCCTTAATTTATTAAATATAATAATTTTAATTAAATAAAACTATTAATACAATTATTAATATAAGAAATATAAGAATCCTTAAATAATAAAGGAGTAGTTTAAATTTATTTAAAATACTATATAAAAATATAGTATTTAATTAAAATATATATAATATAAATAAAATAAGCTTTAACTAAACACTATATTAAAAATAAAAATTATTTGTGAATTAAAAACATATAATTCTCAAACAAAATTACTTTAACTTGGAAATTCTAAGTAGGCTACCTTTTATTATTGCAATAAATATATTTAAATAACTTTTACCACTATAAATTATCTTAATTTAGAAAAAAAAAATATTAATATAATATTCGGTAATCCTAAAAAATAAAGGCTATTAAATTAGCCTTAGTGATAATAATTAAACTACTAATAATTTTAGTCTTAGGTAACTTAAAGAGGTATTTAAATTAAATACTACCTTAAAAATAATATAGTTTAACATTACTATTTACTTTCGATATTTATAGTAATTATAAAATTTTTAATTTAATTAGTATTGTATTGAAAAATTAATTGTTTTTTTATATATATTTTTTTATTTTTTTTATTTATTAATTTTTTAATATAGTTTTTTTTTAAATTAAAGGACTTAAGAAATAATACTTAATAGTATTAATTTTATTAATAAAGTAGCTTTTATCTTTATTTATTAATTTATTAATTTATTTTTTATAAGTTAATATTTTAAGTAAATTTGCAGCAAAGTTTTCTTTTAACTAAAAAAGGTAATATAATAATATATAAAATAAATACTTTATTTAATAAAAAATTTTAAATTAAATTTAACTTTATTTCTACTAAAGTAATTAAAGTATTAAATAATATAAAATTGTAAGGTTTAACTTAAATTAAAACTTTAAACCTCGAGGTAATTACTAATATTTATTTTACCCTAGTAGAAGCTATTAAAAATAACAATTAAAGCTATTAAAAAGAAAGCGCTTTATTAATATAACTAGTTATATAAATATTTATTTAACAATTATATTAGAAATTACTACGCCCCTGGGACTAATGAAATATATATAGTTTATATATTATTACTAATTCCTAAGTGCCAATAGGCAGAGATATTAATTAACTTTATTGTAAACTTACCACTATCGGAACTTAATAAAGCTACCAATATAATAGTAATCACAAATTTAATTATTTAACAATATAATTTAATATCTTCGATAATAATACTAAATATAATAAAAAAGCTAATCGAGTACCTAATATAATATTATAGATTTCCCTAATTATCTCTAACTAAGGGACTTAATTTATAGTAGTAATATAGAAAATAGTTTGCCAATTAATACAAATCACTACTATCTTTCCACTATATACTATTTAAAAATTAATAGTACTACTAAATAAATAAACTAAGTAGTCGAAGCTTACCTTTGTTTATATATAATATATTAGTAGGAAAATTAGCGAGAATTATTACTTATAGCAATACTAGTAATTAATAAGCGAGACAATATAATTAACTACTAAGTAGCTTATACTACCAAGTAGCTTATTTTTCCACAACTATTAGAATTTCTATATTAAGATAATTTAATATATTTTTTTCTCTACTACTATATAAAAATATCTTTATCTTAAAAAAATTAAGTAAAATTAACTATATCTACTTATAAAAAAATATATATAATTTATAAAGAATATCCTTACTAAATACTTGTTAAATATAAATAAGTAAGAATTTTTAATTTAGCCTAAATTTTTGCTTAAAATAAAATAAAATTTACTTTATAAATAAATAAAATTTTATATTAAGCTTATATAAGTTTATTAAATATTATTTAATACTATATACATAATATAATTAAAGAATTATATATTAATATATAAAACAAAAGAATCCAAAGGTCATAAAATAATAATTTATAACTATACACAAAGCTATTCAAAAATATAGTATCTATAAGAATAATATCTAGAACTTTAATAAAACTAGTTTTGCAATAAAACTTTATTTAACCTTTAAAATAAAGCTTTCTTTATAATTTTTTTAAATTTAAATAATTAAGAATATTTCTTAGTAAGTTAATTATTATTTTAATTTTATAATATATTTTATTTATAGTATAATAAAGTATTAAGAATTATTATTTTATTATTTACTTAAAATTTTAATTAAAAATTATAATTAGCTAAAAGCTTTGCTTAGTAAACTTAATATTTATTTAACTTTTATTTTTTTATAAAATATTTTAAATTTTTATAATTTGTAAAAATTTTATAATTTAATATTTTATTATTTTAAATATTAAATAATTATTAATAATTTTTTATTATAAATTAAATAATTATATTTTATAAAAGTATTTTTTTAAAGAAAAATATTATTAGCTTTAAGGTATTATTATTAATATATTAAGAAAGTATTTTTTTATTATATAATTAAAGAAATTAATTTTAAGTATAGTTTTTTTATTTAAATTTTATTATATTAAAATTAATGTAAAAATTAATATAATTTTTAAAAATTTAAAATATTTAATATTTTAAGCTTTAAATTTATATTTATTAATATTAATTTAAAGGTTAATATTTAATAATTTCTATAAAATTATTTTAACTTTTTTTATAATTCTTTAAGGAATTAATAGTATAAATTAAAATATTATTAATATAAACTAATATAAATTTATTTAAATACTCTTATAATATATTATTAATATAATATTTAAAAAGTTATTAATATTTTAATAAATTTAAAAAAAATTATTAACTACTTATAAAGTTTATATTATATTTAAAATATAGTTTTTTATTTATTTTTATATATATTTTATAAAAAATAATAATAATATTTAATTTTAAATAATAATTAAAAAATTTTATAAATTAATAATAATAAATATTAATTTTTTTTATATAATATTATTAAATAATAATTTATATAAAATTTAAAACTTTTAATATTACTATTAAGTTAAGTTAAGTTAAAATTCTAAGCTTAACTCGGGGGTTTTAATAAGCTAAGTTAAGCTAAGTTAAGCTATAACTTAACTTAATATTAATATTAAAAACTTTTTATTATAGCCTTAGCTTAAACCTCCAAGAAAGTTAAATTTATAAGTATTTTCTATTAAATAAAGGTTAAAGACTAAACTTATATTAAAAAGTAGTTTAAATAGTAAAATACTTAAAGGGGATATTTAATAGTTTTACGAATTTTTTTTTAATTTTTTTTTTTTCTTTAGTTTAGTTTTTTTAAATAATATTACTTAGTTAGTTAAATAGCTTTTATAGCTTTAATATTATTATTAAATTAAATACTATACTTTTAAGTTTTTATATAAAAAAAATTAAAGTAAATACTAATAAATTACTTACTTAAATAAAAAATTTTTTATAATAATATAAAAAATTAAAATTTTTAAAAGTTAATTAACTTTAAATTAATTAATAAAGTAAAAGTAAAATAATATTAAGTTATTTACAAATTATTATTTAAATAATTACTTAATATTAAAATATATATAAAAAGTTTAAAAATTAAAAATAAAATAAATTAAAATAAAATAAATTACTAACTTTTTTATACTAGTAGTTTAAAGAAATTTTATGTAATTATTTAAGAAATTATTTATTTTTTAATTTTTAATAATTTTATTTAAGTTTTATTTTATAAAGTTAATATTTTTACTTTTTATTTTTTTTAAAGTGAAAAATTTTAATAATATAATTTTAATAAAGTTATAAGAAATTAATATAATATAATTAATTTTTTTTAAAATATATTATATAAAAGTTTTTAAGGAATTAATTTTTTTTATTTATTTTTTATTTATTTTATAATTAAATTTAAAGTAATATTTAAGTAATTAATTAATTTTTTTAATTATATAAAAATAAAAATTTATAATAATATTTTAGTGGTTTTTTTTTAAAATTAATATATTTTTTAAAAGTTAATATTTTTTTAATATTTATAAAGCTTATAGTAAATATTTTTATTTAAATTTAATTTTTAAGTATAGTTTTTTTTAATTTAATTAACAAAAGTAATATATATAAAATTAATTTATTACTTTAATAAATATTAAGTTTTATTTATAATATTAATATTAAGTTAAGTTAAAAGTTTTAACTTAGCTTAACTTATAAATTTAATTTAATAAGCTTAGTATATAATTTAATTATTTAATATAATTTAAAGTTAGTTTAAAACTTTTATTTAATTATTTACTTAAAATTAATTATAAAGTATAATTTTAAATTAAGTTAAGCTTAAAAGCTTATAAGTTAAATTAAGTTATAAAATTAAGCTTAACTTAAAAGTTTTAATAAGTTAAATTAAATTAAGTTAAGTTATAACTTAACTTAATATTAATATTAAAAATTAACTTATAAATTAAAGTTTATTTTTTAAATTTTATATAATTTATAATAAATTATATATATATTTTAATAAATAAATTATATTTTTAATTAAATATTTTAAAATTTCTTTAATTTAATATATAATAAATTAAAGTATTTAATAAAAGCTTTATTAATAATAATATATAAAAAATATTTTAAGTTTATATAAGCTTAAGTGTAGAGTTTTTTATTAAATTTTATATTTATATATATACTTTTTTATTTTTTTTATTATTTTTTTAATTATATTAACTTTTAATAGTAACTTTTAATAAAAGTTATTTTTTTTTAAGTTTTTATTTAAGTTTTTAAATTTATTTATAGTAATTTTATAGTTTTTATTAAGTTATTTTACTTTAATTACTTTAAATTTTTTTTAATAAAAAGCTTTTAATTTTTATATTTTTAAGTAAAGTATTTTAATTTTTTATATATTTAATAATAATTTTTTTTTAAGTTAAAATTTTTTTATTTATAAATTATTTTTTTAAAGTTTATTTTAATATATTTTTAATTTATAAATTTAAAAAATTTATATTAAAGTTTAAAAAAATAAAGAAATTAATTAATTTATTTAAAAGTTAAGAAGTAAGCCTTAAGTTAATTTTACCTTTAATTATATTATATATTATTTATATAAAGTTTTAAAGTAAAGAAAACTTATATATATATTAATTATATTATTTAAGTAAATTTAATATATTAATTAAAAGTATTTTTATAATTTTATTTAATATATTTTTTAAATAATTAATATAAATTTTATTAGTTTAAATTAAACTATTATTATTAATTAATTTTTATTTAAACTTAAGTAAAAAAATAATAAAGCTTTTATTTTTCTTTTAATATAAATATTAAAGTTAATTAAAAGCTTAAGCTTTTATATTAAAATTTTTATAATAATTATTAAAGTATTTAAAAAAAAGTAAAAGTTAAATATTTTATTTAACTTTTTTTTTTATAAATATTATTATTATATTTTATAAAGCTTTTTTTAATTAAAAGTAAATATAATTAAATTAGTTTTTAAATAAGTTAATTATTATATTATTTACTTTTAATTTAATTTTTATTTTTTTAAGCTAAGCTTAAAAGCTAATATAATTTTTATTAAACTTTAAAAAGTTAAGTAAAGTTACTTTTTTTTAATTATTTTAATAATTAATTTAATAGTAATTTTATTTAATAGTTAAAAAGTTATAAAAAAAGTAAGTATAAACTATAAAATTTAAATTAATATTTAATTTAAGAATTTAAAAGTAAATTATTTTATATTTTTAAAATATTTATTAAAGAAATTAATTTCTTTTTATTATAAAGTTATTTTAACTTTTTTAATTTTTTTATAATAAAATTTAATAAATAAAACTTTAATTATTTTTTTTTACTATAAGTAACTTTATTACTTATTTTATAAAGTTTTAGTAATTAAAATTTAAAATTACTCGCTGTATTTATTATAAGTTTTTTAAATTATTTCCTTAAGGTTTTAATTATTAAAACTTAAATTACTTGTAGTACTTTTTTAAAGGAATTTTTTATTTTTATAATAAAGGATTTTAATTACTTTTAAGTTATAGTATTTATAAAACTAAGAGTTAAAACTTAAATTACTTAATATAACTTACTTTTTTCTTTAATAATTTTTAAAGAAAAAGTTTTAATTATAGGAAAAATTTAATATAATATAAGTTTATATTTATTTTAAGCTATTAGCTTAAAATAAATAAAGTAATAAAAAGTAATAAAATACAATATTTTAATACCTAAGTATTAAAATAAAAAGCTTAAAAGTATAATAATTTAAGAAATAATTTATTTAACTAGTTAAAATAACTTAATAAATATATTAAATATATAAAAGAAAGGAAAAAAATAACTAACTACAGCGGCTTTAAATCTTATATAAAGTCCCTTTTTTTTCTTAAAACTTTTTATTAATTAATTATAATAAGTTTATTAATATAAAAGTTTAAGTATAAGAATTTAAGTTTTAAATTCTTAAGCTTAATATTATTAATTTTTAAACTTAATATTATTATTAAAAATTAAATAATATTAAATTCTTTTATAAGTAATAAAAAGTAATAAAATATTAAATATTACTAAAAATATAATAAGAATATTTATAAAATATATTTATTAATATAAAAGTCCCTTTAATACTATAGTATTTAATAAAGGTTTTTAATTTATTTTTAATTTTTAAAATAAATTTTATTTTACTTTTGGGATTAAATTAAAGCTTTCTTTAATAGTTTATTTATAAATTAATAGTTAAATTAAAATTTTAAATTAATATATAGTGTAATACTTAAGACTTTATGTAAATTTTTACTAAAATAATTAATTTAAATTCCTTTTAATAGTTAATTTTATAGTTATTATTTTTAATTAAGAATTTATTTAATTATTTTTATTTAAGGTAAAATATAAATATAAGCTTCGAACTTTATTTAATTAATTATTTATTTAAAGAAATAAAAAAAATTTACCTTAAAATAAAAAAACTATAAAAATACTTAGTAATAATTATAATATTTAAAAACTATTTAATAATTTACTAAATTCTTTATTAAGTAAGCTTAAAACTAGTAAAAATAATAAGTAAATAAATATTAAAAAAAAGTAAATTTTAATATTAATAATTTAATTTTTATATTCCTTAAAAATTAAATATTAAAATAATTATTTAAAAAGCTTATAAATTAAATAAAATATTTTTTTAAGGTCCTTAAAAAAGTTAATAATATTTAAAAACTAAAACTTCTTAAAACTATAAAAATTCGCTTAATATTCCCTTTAAATTAACTTCGAAAAGTACCTATAAACTTTATATTATATTAAATCCTTAAACTTTTACCTTTAATAAAAATTAATAATAAATTAAAATAAAAAGTAAATTAAATTTTAATTATTTAAAACTTAAACTTTTTATAAACTTAAATTATTAACTTAAATATTAAAACTTAAAAATTAAACTTAAAGCTTACCTTAATAATAATTATAAAGTTAATTTAAAAATAAATTAATTAAAAAAAAAAGTAATATTATAACTTTAACTTAAACCTTTAAAAAAATTAAATTTATAAATATTTTTTATTAAATAAAAACTAAAAATTAAACTTAAATTAAGAAGTAATTTAAATAGTAAAAATACTTAAAGGGAATATTTAATAGTTTTACGAATTTTTTTTAATTTTTTTTTTCTTAGTTTAATTTTTTTAAATAATATTACTTAGTTAATTAAATAGCTTTTATAGCTTTAATATTATTATTAAATTAAATATTATATTATAAAGAAAAAATTATAAATTAATAACTTTAACTTTTATATTAAAATTAAAAACTTTTTAAATAAAATTTAATATTTATTAAAGTAATAAATTAATTTTATATATATTACCTTTATTAATTATATTAAAAAAATTATACTTAAAAATTAAGTTTAAATAAAAGTATTTACTATAAGCTTTACAAATATTAAAAAATATATTAACTTAAAGAAAAATTTACTAAAATATTATTATAAATTCTTATTATTATTTAATTATAAAAAAGTTAATTAATTACTTAAATATTACTTTAAATTTAATTATAAAATAATTTTAAAAAAAAATAAAAATAAATAAAAAAAATTAATTCCTTAAGAATTTTTATATAATATATTTTAAGAAAAATTAATTATATTATATTAATTTTTTACTAAATTATTATAAAAAAATTTTATTTAAATAAATAATTTATTAATATTTATTTTAATTTTTTTATATAAAAACTTAAAGGAAATTTTAAATTTTATATAAATTATAATAGTTTAAGAAGTAATTTATTTAACTAGTTAAAATTAATATTAGTATTAAGTTAAGTTATAGCTTATATTATAGCCTTAGCTTAAACCTCCAAGAAGGTTAAATTCGCAAGTATTTCCCATCAGACAAAGGCTAGAGACTAGACTTATATTGGAAGGCGGTTTGAATAGCAAAATGCTTAAAGGGGATATTTAATGGTTTTACGAATTCTCTTTAATTTCCTTTCTTTTTCTCCCTAGTTTAGTCTTTTTGAAAGATATTGCTTAGCTAGTTAGATAGCTTCTATAGCTTTAATATTACTATTAAATTAAATATTATATTAGACTAAACTTATTTTTATTATTATTATTATTCTTTACTATTATTTACCTTTCAAAACTCCTATTTAAATATGCTAAATATATTACTAAGAGCTATAATATAATAAACAAACCTTAAACTAATCGAGAATCCTTAAACTAAACGAAGCTAGAAGCTTCAAAACCTAAAACTAAGAACTTAAAACTAAGAAAATAGCCAAACCAACTAACTAATCTACTAAACAAAGCTCTCCTAAAATGGGAAATACTTACAAAAATCCCTTAAAATTAAATCCTAAACCAAAAAACCCTAATAGTGGGGAGAACTAATGTATCTCCTATATCTCCGACCAGGATACGGAGATTAAATTTATAAACTAAAATAAGTTTTTAAATACTTACAAAAAAAACCCAATATACTTATAGAATAAAATCCTTTATATATAAAAAAGTTACGAAAATAAAAAGTTTTATAGAAGTAACTTTACCTACTATTATAAAAAGAATCTTTGAGAGATTTTAAACTATAAGGATAAATAAATCCAAAAGCTTATCAGGGAGCATAATGAATATAAAGATACCTTTACTAAGGGAGCTCTTCGAGCTCGTGCAGGAATCCCAGGAATTAATTCCACTAGTGAACTAGTTAAACGCTTAGTCAAACTACCTAATCTTTCTTTCCTTACTAATGGAAAAGACTTAAAGTTTAAAGATTAGTTTGTTTAAATTAAAAGTAAGCTTCGAGCTAATACTAACTATTATAAAGATAAATCCCTTTAAATTATATATGTCTAAAGCTAACTAGGTAGAAAAGCTTTAACCCATACTACTTCCTAATTTAAGGAGGAATTTAATTACTTATATAAAACTGTAAATAATATTTTTACCTATTTTTAAGCTATTTTCTATAACTTAAATTGTTGCCAAAATACTAAATATTAATTTATTTAACTACAAATAAAACTATACTAGAAATTTCATAATTTCCTCACTAAATTTATAAAACTTGCAGGCAAAAAAGGTATTTAGCAAAAGAAATATAAAATTAAATTATTTGACAAGGTTATTGCCTTATTGAGAAATTTTACTTTTAGTTAATACTATTAGACTACTTTTTTTAAAGACTATATTATTATATACTACTAAGTAGCCTATACCTTTTAAATTAATAATAAAAAAACTTATATTATTAACTACTTAAATTATACCTTATACTCTACCGAAGCCCTTATAAAAAATAAAACCTCTATAGATATTAAACTTAAAGAATCCTCTCCCCTTAATTACGAAGCTTTAATAAAAGAAAAATATTATTTTTATTATAAGAAAAAGGGGTATATAACATTAAATTATTCTTTAAAGAAATTACCCCTAAAAATTAAAAATATCGAGGAAGGAAGCAAGAATCTAGATTCAAACTCGGGAAAAATTAGCCCCTAGGCAAAGTTTCCTACCTAGGGAAAACCTATAAATTAAAACTAGCAGGGATAAATTTAAACTATCTCCTTGGAGAACCACATTTAGTTAAAGTTAGTGTAGTTTCTCGAAATAAATTTGGAATTTAATTAATTACCCTATTAAATTCCGGAGCAAACGGACTTTGTTTCTTGAATAATTTAATTATTTCTTTAGTATCTCGATTCCTAGGGACCCTATTAACCCCCCTAAACTTACCCTGCAAAATCAAGGGATATAATAGATAAACCCACGAAGAAATTACCTATGTCCTAGTTGCTTACCTCACTATTAATAGAAGATACTATTAGGATATCCCTATCCTAATAATAAGCCTAAGAAATTATAATTTAATTCTTAAAAAGAAATAAATAAAGAAGTAATTTATTCTATTAAATATAAAGAATCGACGAATAATTTAGCCTAAAAATAATCCCCAAACCTAAACCTATCGGCAAAAACTTATAGTTTTAAAAAAGAATTTAAAGCAACCTACCCTAAACCCAAAATATTAGCAAAATACTAAACAATAAAACTACCTAATAAATCAATAAATTAAAATCCTAAAGAGAACAAGTAATTACCAATATCAACCTCCTCACTCTAAGGGAATTAATTCCTAAGTTACCTTTATTAAAATAAACTAAGTTCTCTAAGTTAAAAATAAAACCCCTAATAAACTAAAGCAAAAAACTAAGTATTCGAAGGTAAAAATAATTATAAAACTAAATATAGCTATAATAAAAGCCACAGGCTTTACTAAAATAATTAAAAAAAAAAGAGCTAAAATCTTTACTACAAGTCTTTACAAAATTAATAAAATAATTAAAAAAAAAACTACGGCAAAGGAGGATCCAAAGATTACTTATTTAATTAAAAAAAAATTCCCTAGTTTATACTAAAATTATATTAATATATTCTCTAAACAAGCTTTAAATAAATTACCTTTATATTAACCCTACAATTACTAAATTTAATTTAAAGGAAATATTCCCCTTAAATATAAATTATTTTATAAATATTTACTAAAGAAATTATAAGTTTTAAAGGAATATTTAATTAATAATTTAAAGAAAGGATTTATTGCCGCTAGTAGTAAACCTTTTACTTCTCTTATATTATTTATATAAAAAGTAAAGGGAGGGTTATATTTTTATATAAATTATAGGAAACTTAACTTTATATTTAAAAAGGATTAATATTTACTACTTTTAATTAATAAGACCTTTATTTATTTTAGCTAAGCTTAAATTTTTACTAAATTAAATATTTAATAAACTTTTTATTAAATTTAAATATATCTTAACTTAAAAGCTTTAATAATATTTTAGATAAAATATAAAATATATAAATATCGAGTCTTACCCTTCGGGTTTACGAATAAACTTATTATTTTTTAGAGATATATTAATAATTTATTTATAAATTTTCTTAATAATTATATTAGTATTTATCTCGATAATATTTTAATTTATTTTAATAATAAATAAAAATACAAACTTTAAATAAAGAAAGTCTTAATTTACCTTTAAAAAACAAAATTATAAATTAATATTAAAAAGTATAAATTCTACATAACAAAGATTAAATATCTCGGCTTTATTATTAATACAAAAGGTATTAAAGTTAACCCAAAAAAAATTAAAGTTATCTAAAATTAGGAAAAACCAAAGACTATTCGAGCTATTCGATTCTTTTTAGGATTTTGTAATTTTTACCGAAGGTTTATTAAAGATTATAATTAAATTACTAAACCCCTAAATAACCTTACTAAGGATAATTAGCTGTTTGATTTTAATGGTAATTGCTATGATACTTTTTATTAGCTTAAATAATACTTATTATTTATACTAATTCTATAATATTATAATTTATCCAAGCTTACCTAGGTTGAAACTAATGCTTCTAATAGGGTAGTTGTTGTAATCCTTTTATAGTGAAATAATTTTAAAGAACCTTGGTATTTTATTACTTATTATTTAAAGACTATAGCCCCTGCTAAATACAACAATCCTATTTATAATAAGGAGCTACTAACAATTATTCAAGCTCTAGAAGAATAGTGGTTAAAACTAATAGGACTATAAACCGAAGAACCCTTTAATATTCTAACCAATTACCGATCCTTGGAGTATTTCATAACTACTAAGATATTGAACTCTCGATAAGCTGGTTGGGCTGAATTACTATCTTATTATTATTTCCTTATTTAATATCGACCAGGGAAACAGAATGCCTTAACAGATATTCTATCCAAAAGGGAGGGAGAGGTAAAATAACAAAAGGAGCAAATTGAGCACCACCGAACCCAGTGCTTACTAGGCCGCAATGCTTTAAATGAACAAATTTAAAAGGAGCTACAAATTTCCTATATTTCAACCCCTAAGGATATTCACTTAATTAATCGACTTCTGAAGGAGAACCGCAAGAACCCTGAATTAACCCCATTCTGAGCTGAAGCTAGATCTAGAGATTCACCCTGGTCCCTAGCTGAAGGATTATTACTTCATAATAACCGATTGGTAGTTTTTGATTTAGGGGACCTACGAACTTGCCTATTGGATAAAGCTTACCGATAAAGCTTTACTACTTACCCTGGACGAAGAAAGACCTTGGATCTAATTAGATCCCAATACTACTAGCCTAGGATAAAATCCTATATTAAAAGATATGTCTCTAATTGCCTCATATGCCGAAGGACTAAGATTCCACGAGATCTCCCCCCTGGATTGCTTCAATTGCTACCTATTCTAGAAAGGTTATGGCAATATATCACAATGGATTTTAGGTTATTCCCCAAGGATAAATATGGATATGATATAGTCTTTGCTATAATAGATCAATTCAACAAACGTGCTATCTCTATTCCTTATTATAAGACCACTACTACTAGAGATATGGTAAGAATATTTATAGAGTATGTCTACCGGCATAAGGGTCCCTCTGATACTATAGTGTCCGATAGAGGTTCTCAATTTATCTCTGATTTTTGGGATGAATTCTGCTTTGCTCTTGGGATTAAATTGAAGTTTTCTTTAGTAGCTTATCTACAAACTGATGGTCAGACTAAAATCCTGAACCAATATATAGCGCAACGCCTAAGACCCTATGTGAATTACTACCAAGACAATTGGTCCGAATTCCTTCCAATAGTTGATTTTGTAGCCATTATTCTTAATTAGGAATCTACCTAATTATCCCTATTTAAGGTAGAATGTGGATATAAGTCTCGAACCTCATTTGACTAGTCACTTATCCCAGAGAAATAAAAGAAGCTTACCTTAGAACAAGAGAACCATAGAGATACTCAGTAATAGTTGCGGTATTTAAAAATTATTTGGCAGTTCACTAAATCCTCTATCAAACAAGCTCAAAACCAATAAAAATAGCAGGCAAATAAGCATCGAAGGGAGGTGGATTTTAATATTGGTGATTCAATTTTTATATCCCCTAAGAACTGGATATCAAGACAGCCATCTAGGAAGCTTGCAAATCAAATGGAGGGTCCTTTTAAGGTCCTCGAGAAGGTTGGTAATATTTGGAAACTAAAACTCCCTGAGACTATGAAAGTCCGCCCAATATTCCCTCCAGATCGACTTCGAAAAGCACCTGCAGACCCTATACCATATCAAATCCCTGAACCCCCGCCTCCAGTGGAAATCGATAACGAATTAGAATGGGAGGTAGACCAGATCCTAGCTATTCGAAAACGATATAAGCAACTTTAATATCAGGTGCAGTGGTCAGGATATGACACTAATTTAACCTGGTATCCAGCTTCAAATTTCAGGGAATCTCCATTCAAGCTGAAGCAGTTCCATAAGGAATTCCCTTCTAAACCTAGACCCCCTGTGAACCTAGACTATTGGCTTGAATACTGGAACCTAGGGACTAAACCTGAGGCTCGCCTTGACAACAATTATAAGGCTAATTCGAGGACGAATCAGCCAAAAAAGGGGGGTGATGTCACGGCCCTAGCTCAAACCTCCAAGAAGGTCAGATTCGCAAGCATTTCCCATCAGACAAAGGCTAGAGACTAGACCTATA